>WBNM01043822.1:11004-35305 GCA_013399055.1 Ramphastos sulfuratus | reverse complement strand
CACTGACAAAGATGTTAAACAGCACTGGTGCCAGCACTGACCTCTGCTTAGGGGAAGTTTTGCTGCTAGTCATAGAAGCTCTGCTAAAAGCTTTGTGGGAGGAGACTGAAGTTTGTTCTGTTTGCTCTTCAGGTGGAAGAGTACTGCAGCAGAACACCTCTTGTGGAGAGCAGGAGAATCTGTGTGCTGACTGGCTTCGTGCTGTCCCCAGACCATGCACATTTTGCCCCTCCAGAAGATAAGTGTGTTCCCTACCTTGGGCAGTGATGCTCGGGAACCAGAGCTCTGTGTGGTCATGGTGAGCACTGTGGTGATCCCCAGGCCAACACGAGCAGGAGCAGCATCCATATTGATCCAGAAGGAGATCCAGGACAGAATGACAATAAGGAGGCTGGGGATGTACATTTGGATCAAGTAATAGCCCATCTGCCTCTCCAGGTGGAAACGAGCTTCTATACAGGTGAACTTGCCTGAGAAGGAGATACAGGGATGAGTGCTGATAAGAGACAGTCAGCATCCTGCTTTCAGCTGTTGTCTGGGGACTTTCCTTGCATTGCCCAGAACCAGGCTTCTCAGAGGATGAAGATAACAGCTGTTGCCCAGCTCTGAGATATGAATGTGCAACAACAAAGCTCTCTGCACTGTGTCCTTTGTCACTTAAATTTCACCTGCTCCCTTGCATCAAAGATAAAGTATGTTTGGAGAGAAGGTCCAGACCAAACACCCTTGAACTGATACAGGGCACAAGAGGGTTGCACACATTTGTGTCTCTTAGCTTTTTATTGGCTCTCTATGTGTGTATTTATTAAGCTTTTTATTGACTGTCTATGTGTGTATTTATTACCAGCATATCCATGTGCATTTATATTCTAAGTCCCTAGCCACGGAGGGCAAAGGCTCCATCACCAAGGTGCCATCTGACATGAGAAGAGACTCTGGCAAATGTACAACTCTGAATTCCTCTTTCATGAACCCAGCAGCCAAAGGTAAGCAGCACTGACCTGTGTTGTAGTGTTTTGTGCAGTATCTCAAGTCTTTTTCTTCTTTGAGGATAAACTGAGGCAGTGTCAGCCCATCAGCAACTTGCACAGCTCCTTTCTCTTGCCACTCAAATATGAGATCGTTCATTGTGTAGCCAACTGTGAGGAGAGGACAAATGCCAGGTAAAACATATTAAAGGCTGATCTGGAAAGGGACAGGTTTGTAGAAGAGGGCAATGCTTGGAGGCAGGGACTTATCCTGGCCTTCCTTGGCCTTTCCTCTGAGCTGGAACCACTTTGTTTGGTGGAAGTTATCTACATTACAACACTAAGTTGTTTACTTTCCATTTTATAGCCCCAAGGCTGGCACAGGGAGCTGCACTGCAAGATAGGGTCAGGCAAAGTTACTTTTTGTACAGGAGGTGAAAAAAGTCTTCAGGATAGAGTTAAACTTTCCCCTTTCAAGTTCAGAAAACCTGATCTTAGTTTTATTGGTTTAAAAGAAAGAGTGGATTGGGTTGTCAGTGAAGTGAAGGTGGGGATTGATGGGATCTCCATCTCCATTTCAATGTGAATAGACAAAAGCCACAGCTGACCTGATCAGTTGTTGTCAGCCATCAGGAGGAGGTTGCATGGGAGACCTCCAGAGGTCCCTTTCCACCACATTGCTATGACACTGCTGATTGTATGATCTTCCACTTAAATACCCAATGTCTTATTTTCTTCCCATTGACAGAAATGTAATGAATGGGGTTTGGGTTGAGACAGAACTGCTTATGCATGTGGGAAAAGGGTAATGACCTGCTCTGGGGCTGTGTGGAGTGCAATGAGTTATCTGCAATAAATCTCTTTTTTTTTCCCCCTTTTCCCCTCAAATATGGCTTGTTGAGCTGCTTGCTGTTTTCTCAGACTTGGCCTCTTTCTCTGAATGAAGTTCTTCTTCTTTCCCTCCTCTGGGGTAAGCAACATGTGCAAGGGACAAAATAGAATCATAGAATCAAGCAGGTTGGAAGAGACCTCCAAGCTCATCCAGCCCAACCTAGCACCCAGCCCTAGCCACCCAACCAGACCATGGCACTAAGTGCCCCATCCAGGCTTTGCTTCAACACCTCCAGGGATGGTAACTCCACCACCTCCCTGGGCAGCCCATTCCAATGCCAATCACTCTCTCTGGCAAGAACTTCCTCCTGACATCCAGCCTAGACCTCCCCTGGCCCAACTTTAGACTGTGTCACCTTGTTCTGTTGCTGGTTGCCTGGGAGAAGAGCCCAACCCCACCTTGCTACAACCTCCCTTCAGGTAGTTGTAGGCAGCAATGAGGTCTGCCCTGAGCCTCCTCTTCTCCAGGCTAATGTTCATCTAAAGAGAGAAAAATCCCATTTGGAGCTGAAAAGACTTTCACCTTTCTCCTCCAGAGTGAAAGGCAAATGTAAGGTAGAGCTCCTCTTGTGGGATCTTTCAAGGTTTGGTTTCCCCAACAGTGCTGACTGAATGCAAACCCCTGGGTAAGTAGTTCTTGGGTGATTCTTCATTGAAGTCTGAACTGGAATGGGCTGCATCTAGGGAAGGAGATGGCAGGGGATGGGGGGGGACATGTTGCCTCCTCTGCAAGATGGAGATGGACACAGGACTCACAGCTTTCTAACTGCATGATGCATGTCTGTACATCCATGGGGAAGTTCTTCAGGTCCATGGGACAGGCCAGAGTCAGTGTGATCCTGAGGAGAGGAGACAGCACAGGGTAATGCCAAACAGTTTGATCCCTCTCAGACATCCCAGTGTGACAAGTGAGCTGTACCTTGCCTAAGACACACTGCTGTGCTGGGAGGAAGGACTCATCATTCATGTCCTCCCTGCCTGGAAAGCATCAGAAATGCTGAGCATTTGGGTCTGTGATATAATTCCCACCAGAGCTGCCTGCTGCAGATGGCATTTCATTGCAGAGTTGATTTGGGCTGTGCAGAACAGAGAGTTCCCACACCAAACCGTTTTGCTGCTTCAGTCTTTGTTTCTTGCCTCAGATTCACAACAACCTGTGTGAGCAGCAAGCCCAAACCCATTCTCTGGACTCCCCTCAACCCCCCACCCCTGATGCATTTCTAGACTCCATGGGACTATTTGGAAATCTTTGAACAGAACATTTCTGTGTCACAGCAACAGATAGAGTTTGGTCAAGATCTCGTGTTGCTGTGAGGGAGGGGAAAAAAAGGCTTTGGTGGGATTTTCTGCAGGGATCATGCCCTGTGATCAGTCACTGTGACTCTCTGTATCTTCCTGAACTCCTGCTGTGCCTCTTGAGGCCTCTACTCTTGTCTCTCAAGCTCCATTTCCCACTGGCTGCAGACTGCACTCTCTGTGAGACATTGCTGCCTTACACCATGGTCTGTGCTTAAAATGTTTGCTCAGTTCCACAAGCCAATCCAAAATCATTTGATTGAAAGAACAGACTTGAGTTACTGGGTTTGATAACACTGAAAATGCTGTTCCCTGAAGTGTTCAGATTGCTTTTTATCAACTTTTTGCCTTGATGTAGAAATAGTGGAATTTCCTGGGAGACAGGAATGGCATTTTTCTATCACCAGACCTACAGGAAACTATAGCAAGAGGGAAAAATAGTTTAACTTGAATCCTTGAGTTGGAAGAAACTATTTGCTTGAGTTTAAAGGTATGCTGGAGGAAGAACAGGTGACAGCAGAGGTTTCTTTATATGAAAACACTCCATTTTTTTTTTGTATTTAAACAAACACCTTATCAATTTTTGGTATTTAAACAAACACCTTAGTAGAAGAGAGTCACAATTAGCCTTTCCCCACTTGGCTCATCTCATCCCATCTCTGGGCAGGGGACTCCACCTCACATCAGTTAGAAGCCTTCAGTTACACCAGCAGACAAGCCCCTTGAGAAGAATTTGCTGTAACCACCTCCAGCTGTGTAACAGGGATGGCTGTGGCCAGGCCAGGAAATGCTGAGCATATGCTAGATGCTGAGACAAGCTGAGGAAGACTCAGAAGAGTGAAATCCTCCAGGATTTTGGGTGAACCCAGTGCTGAAGATGCTGAGTCTTGGTTCCAGGACACAGTCCACTTTCTGGTGAGTGCCTTGAATAGAGTTTAATTGAAAATAGTAGTAACAAAAAGAGAATGGCAGAGCACTTCAGATGGAAAGTTTTGTGTAAAAGTGAAAGAGTATTTCTACTTTTGGATGCTCTGTGCTCTTCCATCATGGATGTCCTTTCTTTTTGCCTTTCTCAGTTTAGAAAACCCCTGTACTTTCATTTGGAGATGAGAGAGAGAGAAAAGTTCTTTCCTTAAAACAAGAACTGAAGTGTTTTCAAGTTTCCTACTTGAACTCAGTCATCAGCTCAGCCACATTGTCCCCTGCTGAGTCATTGCTCTGTTTTGCAGAGCAACCCCAGGGCTGGGGTGACTCAATATTCTCCCTATGGGCTCCTGCAAAGCCACCTGGAACTGGGCTCTGTGTCATACTCACTGCCAAGTGGCTGGTGGCAGTTTTAGTACCTGCCTGCCTTTAGAAATCAGGAGTAGTGAGGTTTCCATGTTCAGCCAAAATGCATGGCAATTCTCTTACTGTTTGGGCCATGAGGGAGCTGGTCTACTGAGCTGGAACCACTTTGTTTGATGGAGGTTGTCTACATCACAACACTAAGTTGTTTATTTTTCATTTTATAGCCCCAAGGCTGGCACAGGGAGCTGCACTGCAAAATAGGGTCAGGCAAAGCTACTTTTTGTACAGGAGGTGAAAAAGTCTTCAGGATAGAGTTAAACTTTCCCCTTTCAAGTTCAGAAAACCTGATCTTAGTTTTATTGGTTTAAAAGAAAAAGTGGATTGGGTTGTCAGTGAAGTGAAGGTGGGGATTGATGGGATCTCCATCTCCATTTCAATGTGAATAGACAAAAGCCACAGCTGACCTGATCAGTTGTTGTCAGCCATCAGGAGGAGGTTGCATGGGAGACCTCCAGAGGTCCCTTTCCACCACATTGCTATGACACTGCTAATTGTATGATCTTCCACTTAAAAAAAACCCAACACATTTTCTTCCCATTGAAAGCAACAGGAGCTCTTCCCACTGAGCCACCTCACCTGATACTGTAGAGGACATTGCCATTTCTGGAGATCCTCAGGAGCTTGTTGTCTGTGGTGATCTCATGGAAATGGGCCCCTTTCTCATTAGCAAAGAACAAGTCAGGCTTCCAGATGGAGTCCAGCATAGAGGGGTCCAGGTCCAGGGAGTCGTCAGGGTACTCGTTGTACGCCAGGCGTGGGTCGTTCCACTGCTGCCGCAGGAAGATGTTCACCCTGTAGTCCTGCAGGGCAGAGCAGGGGGCAGAGAAATGCAGTCAGGGATCAGGGCAGGCTGGAGGTGCTGGCAACTGGGGAGCAAGTACCAAAATCACTCTCAAGAGCAAACCAAGTCTAAATGGCTACATAGCCCACATTCCCAAGCCATGGAGTGTCTCCTTGGTATTATTCCTCCAGGAGCTGCTGTTATTTTTAGCTCTGTAGCTTACAGCTATCTCATAGCATGAGCAGCTGCCTGTCCTTTCATCCCTCCATCACTGCAATCATCAGCTGTGTGTGAAGAGTCAAAACCTCCAGACTGAACCCTGGGGCTGGAGAAGTGATGGTTAGTTGCAGGAATCATAAGGGCTGGTGTCAGCTAGTTGACTGTTGCAGAGGATTTAAGAGGGAAAGGAGGCTGAAGACAACATCCTTTTGGTGTTGAACCATCCCACATTGACTCTCTGTGGTACCTCCAGACTTTGGGAAAAGACACAGTGAGACAGACCATCAAAGGGATATTCCCTGTGTCCACTAATCTAAAGGTAAGTCAGATGAACTGATGGGAACAAATACCCTTGCTGACACCACGTGAACATGGCAGGGATGTGTATGAAGTCTGCTCTCCTAATCCTNGGACTGGGGGGAATGGAGCAAAGCTGGAGGTGGGGAGATTCAGACTGGAGGTGAGGAGGAAGTTGTTCAGCATGAGAGTGGTGAGAGCCTGGAATGGGTTGCTCAGGGAGGTGGTTGAGGCCCCATCCCTGGAGGTGTTTAAGGCCAGGCTGGATGAGGCTCTGGGCAGCCTGATCTAGGGTAGGGTGTCCCTGCCCATGGCAGGGGTGTTGGAACTGGCTGATCCTTGTGGTCCCTTCCAACCCTGACTGATTCTGTGATTCCTCCTTTAATGCACACCAAGTCAGTATAGAGGCAGACTGTGTCTGAAGAGCAGCACATAACAAACCAGTTCTGCTGCCCTGGCCCAAACTAGTGGTTCCTATCATGATCAAGGGTTTCTTTGGTGCCTTTCTAATATTACTGTTCTTTGAAGACTTTTATTAAGAGACAGTTAATGAAGGGTATCAGTTGTGCTTGTCAGTATCTGATACCTGCTGCTTGTGCAAGGACCTTTCCTTCAGTGAGACTCTCTGGCACCTTTGGGGGAATGTCCCTGGTTCTGCCATCAGGTCTGTTCTTTCCATTAGCAGAACACCAAGCTCTGGAGTTGAAGGGTGTATGTGAGGGGAAGTCTTCCTGGTGTTGCTGCCTCAAGTGCTTGCTTGTCTATGAACATNGGCAGGGGGTTGGAACTAGATGATCCTTGAGGTCCCTTCCAACCTTACCATTCTGTGATTCTATGATCTAACTTCTGTCCCAGGAGGAGATGACTCCTGTGAGGTCCAGTCACACTGAGGAGTTGGGAGAGGATTGTGTCTTGGGTGCCTCATGTTTTGGATGGGGCAGTTCATAGCCAAGCCCATCTGTTTCAAACCACTTAGTGCCATCTGCACCCTCGGAGCAGAGAAGCTGCTAATGACATAATGATTATGACAACAGCAAATGGACCAAGGGCTTGATGCTAAAAGAAGCAGACTTCTGAACAGAGAAAAGAGTTACAACACTCTCTCCTGTTGATGCTCTGAATGTCACCTTCACAAGTCCTAGTGCATCCCTCTGACTTAATTTATTCATCTCTGTCGGGCCTGGATAATGTGCCTTGAGAAAAATGTGAATAGCTGCAGACAGAGGGGAGCCAGGGTCTGAAGCTCAGGCCTGGCTCATCAGGCAAACCTCAGAAAGGAAAGCAGCCCTGGATATCCTCTTGCCACGGCATGCAGCAGCTCTCTGCACACCTTGTATGCTTTCAGCTCTCCCTTTTCTGTGTGTAAAGATCTGCAGCCATTGCAGTCAGGGGAAATCAATGTCACTGACCTAATAGGTAGAAAGCAAAAGGTTGTTTTGCTTATTCAGCTACAAATAAGCTGGATGCTAGCAGGTCAGCTCCAGTTAGGGACTTATGTCATGTACAACACAAATTAAACTCATGTTTGGAAGAAACTTCAGTGGTAGCTGCCCAGAAGTGTTCTCAGCCTGATGGAAGAGGAGGAGGGGGGAAGTGGAGCCAATCTCTCTGCAAAAGCCTGTGTTGCTGTGGATAAGCTTTCTTGCTGGAGTAAATTCACTGCTTCAGCTCCAAAACTTGCTAAAAAGGAAGGAATGAGTGAGAAGAGAGGTTTGTGGGTTGAATGGAAATAAATTTCTCAGAGTAGATGGCTATGAGAAGTCTCCTCCTAACCCATCTCCAGAGCCCAAGTGTCCTGCAGTCATGTCCTGTGTCAGGAGCAGTGGTGGTTGTGTGGTATGAGAGGTTGTGCCACCTCCACCCAGAGGGTGTTCAGCAGTGTGGTAACTCTGGGGTGTGCCACTCCTGCTGCTCCTTTAGAGACAAGAGTTTGCAGTGGATGTCTTGGGGTTTTTTGTTGTTGTTTGGAATGTAGAGACCTGAGCATTTATGTTGGGATTAAAACCAAGGCAAGGAGAAACAAATCTAATTCATGCACCAAGTGCAGTTCTGTGGCTTTGCTCTTCTATGGTGTTAGGATTGTACCTGTCTGTGTGTGTGTTCATGTCAGTGGGTTTATTCCACAGTCCTGGCCTGGCCACTGAGCATGGCTGTTTTGTCCCTGGTGCCTGGTCCTGTGTGACAGTCACATTGCACCATAGCAGTGAAGGTGCTGAGCAAACCACCCAGGCTTATTTGCATCCAAAGGTGGAAACAAGCACTGTGACTGCAAACTGGCCATGACACTGCCTGAGGAGCCAGCAGGAGGCATGGAGAGCAAATGTGGTATGTCTGTGGCTGTGACATAGCCTAAGATGAGGGTTACAGTATTTGGTACCAGTGCAAGGTTGCCATGTGTTGAAAGCTTTGTGTTGGGCATTGGATCCAAGCTCAGAGGTGATGAGCAGAACAGCATTTGTTGGTTGGCTGCCTGGAGATGTAGTGTTTCTCCTGGATGCTGTTGTATGAGGTCTTAATTAGCACCACCAAGGAGTCCATGGTTATTCCTAAATGATGGGCAGAATGGACTAATTTCCAATGTCAACTTCCAAGCAAAAAAAACAGGTTTAACTGGGGCTGCAAACTCAGCAATGGAAAAAATCTCTTTCTCCATATCCTCCTTATCATCACTTGAGCTCCTCATTTGTGTGCCATTCACATCCAGGCATTGATTATCTTGTGCAGCCTGCTCCTCTGTCTGGCTTGGGAGTGAAGAGCAGCAACTCTGTGTCGTGAAGGCATTCAGGAGCTCTGCAATTTGGCACAAAGGCTTTGTACTCCCAAGGGGGAAATGACACAGGGCAAGAATAAAATAGCTGAAGTGATCAAAGTAGTTCAGTTTGATAATGCTGAAATGAAATTGTGCTTAGTGACCTCGCAAGGAGACAAGGAAACAGAAGATCATTGGAGACTTTTCCTTCCCAAGACACCACAGGCTTAGCATCTGATGCTCTGTGAGCTGATGAAAGCTGTGGCAGGCTGGAGGTAGTGCTGTGGAGAAGGGATGGAGGCTGCCAGGAAACTCAATAGGTTGCAGCTCCTTACTCAAGGGTTCTGCACTGAACAATTTTGGTGAGAGACCTTTGATTAATTTACATTTTGCCGCTGGAAAAAACAGGGTAGAGGTTGAACTGCCTGAGGAGGGGATTCTGTTACCCAGCTTGGAGAGCAGGGCACAGGCTGCTGTATTAATATGGAGTTCATTCTCTAGAAAGGGAATAAACAAACATTTTTTAAAGGCTGTTTGCCCTGCAAAGGAGAACTACAACTGACTGATGGCAAAAAAACCACCCCAGCAANAACTGCACACAGGACTCCATTTGCCTTGTTGTGATATGTTCTATGCTTATCATCCCTGTGGAACTGATAGTAGGTTTTAAGAATGACTGACCACAGAAAATTGAGCTCAAACCCCAGCCTTTGAGTGCTGGTACTTAGGTGTTTTGCTGACCTTGGGGTGAGTGGGCCTGGTATTCAGTGTGTGTGACCCATGTGTTTTGCCAGTCCTATCTGCTGTCTGCTGCACTCTGCCTTGTGAGGCTGCAGTGAATTGCTCAGACTCTTTTGCAGGGTGGTTTTGTTGTCTCCTTGGAAGTCTCACACACAGATGGCTCTAAACAAGTACTTAACATTTGGACAGTTGCAGCCTCCAGCTTCTCCTGTCCTTAGGAGAAGCTGGGAGACCAATTGTGCCTGTGCTGCAGCTGGCTGGAAGGTCACATTTGGTTTGCTCTTTTCAGATGGAATAACTGTGGCATGAAAGCAGCAACAATAAATTTGCATATATACAGGGCTGGAGCAGCTCTGTTATGAGGACAGGCTGAGAGAGTTGGGGTTCTGCAGCCTGGAGAAGAGAAGGCTTCCAGGAGACCTTAGAGTAGCCTTCCAGTATCTGAAGGGGGCTACAGGAAGGCTGGGGAGGGACTATTGACAAGGTCTTGCAATGCCAGGACAAGGGGCAATGGGTTTGAGCTGGCAGAGGGGAGATTTAGACTGGATGTTAGGAGGGAGTTGTTTGCAGTGAGGGTGGTGAGACACTGGCACAGGTTGCCGAGGGAGGTTGTGGCTGCTCCCTCCCTGGAGGTGTTCAAAGCCTTGAGTGACCTGTGCTAGTGGGAGGGGTCCCTGCCTATGGCAGAGGATTGGGACTGGATGATCTTTGAGGTCCCTTCCAACCTTACCATTCTATGATTCTATACTCTGGGTCTAGGGGAGCCTGTGCTGGCTGTTTTGTGGCTTTCTGTCCCTTACACTCCCATTTGGTGCATGTGCTTTTGTTTTCAAAGCATAAGTCTGGGACAGGTTGTCTAAAACACTGAGTCCAGTGCCTAACAGCTCCAGATGATGACATAAAAGAATATTCCTTGCTCTCTCTATGCCTCCTCTGTACACAAAGTGCTCCCAACTGCCCAGGCCAGTGAGGGAGCCACAAAACTGCATCTGCCATGGGAAGAGAGATTAAGGGGCATAGCTTAATTCCAAGTCTGCTGCTACAACAGGAAGTTTGCTAGATTAAAAGCTCAGCTAACCCCACCTGTTGTCTCCTGCTACAAAGAAAAGCTAAAACTGGTGCAGTTAATTCACTTAAAAGGAGAACCCTGGTCCCCAGGTGCTTGACTTCTGTTTTTGAATGAAGAATTTGTAGCTTTGCTACAGGTTTCCTGATCTGCTATGGTTGGGGAGAGGGTGATTGTATTTTTGAAGAGTAAAAAAAGGGATTTAGAGGCTTGTGATTGGGATTTGTTTTGTGCTTGTGATGAAAAGAAGTGAATAAAGTGGATGCATCTTGCACTTGTCCTCTGGAATGCCTGGCTGCTGGGTGCACTGTTGCAGTAATGCTTTGGGACAGAAGGAGACCACCTGCCTCTTGCCTGGCTCTTGTAGTTGGTAATATCTTTACCTCTGAAGCCCTTGTTGGGTTCCCAGGATGTGCTCCCAATTGTAGGTTCCCTTGCCCTTAGAGCTGATTGCAGGTGAAGTTGATGGATACAATCCATGGGCTGCAATCTAACAGGAATGTCCAATCCATTCTGTGCACCACTGCAGGCTTTCATGTTAGGTCTTGAGTTCTGCAGGTGCTTAAAGGACTTAACTTTCCTTTCTTGAAGTTAGCTCTGCTTTGGAGGAGTCCAGTTTGATGGATGACTTGGTTGTTTTTCTGCCCTTGAGGTGGGCTTCAGTCTTTGTTTCTTGCCTTGTTCATCTTGAACCCTTACTGTGCAGATATCAGCTTTCTGCCCAGCCTGGGAAGTCTGTGCCTCCTCTTGGTCTCAACTCATTTCCTTCACTTCTGAGGTGTGCAGGCCCAAGTGGTGCATCCAATGCCTGTTTGTTTTAGGTTTTGGTTTATTTTTTTCCCCTTATATTCCTGTTTACTCCTCTTCCTCTGCTTTCCCTGATGTCTCAGGCTGTAAGTGAAAGTTCATCTCTGGTTTCTCTGGTCCACTGCATAATGACCTCATGATTTACATTGATTTGTAAGATGTGGGCAGTGGTGTTTTCTGTAGAAACTAACAGCCCCACCATGGAGATACTTTAAAGGCTCCTCTAATTGTATGTGTGCTATCCATAAACCCCCTGTGGTTCTTCTCCTGCAGGTGGTGGTGCAATGGTAACCAAATCTCAGATGACATAGCACTCAGAACCTGGACGTGGCCAGACTTAGTGTGTGCAGTGATTGAGGTTTAAACCATAACATTGTTGTTTTGGCTAGAGAAGCAGCTGAGGAAGTGTTACCATCCTCACTTCTAAAGGTCAGTGATAGAGTTCTGCTTGGTTTATGGTGAAACACTGAATTGCATCTCTGCCACCCAAGCTTCCCCTCCACAGATACTTGATCACTGCTCTGAATTCAAAGCAGTCTCAAAATCCCTTTGTGACAAGATCTTATGCCCTTCCCAGAAACCACACTGGGATCCAACACTGCCTGTTTGACCTGCCCCACCAGTGAGGAGAGACTGGCTTCACTGCAGACTGAAACCCCCAAAGACTTCTTCAACTTGCTGGGCTCTCATTTTCAGATGCTTCAGTACCTGTGTTGCTTGTGTTCTTGTCAGCATTTGCAAGCAGCAGCAGCACATTAGATTGGGTTGTGTGCAGAGCTGTGTCAGCCTGACATCTGGACTAGCTTGTCAGAGCTGGCTTGGGTATTTCTAGACAAAGCAACATGCCCAGAGGGTATTCTTGGGTTCCCATGGGAATGGTTTTTTTTCCTATGGAAGATAGACCATGAAATGAGTGGCATCTGGAGAGGATAGCAAGTCCCTGCAGCATGTCTTGGAGGTGAATGGCAGCTCTCATGTTAGCCTGTGCTGATTTTAGGGAACATCCTGCTTACAGGGATCCTGTGGCATCTTTGTTTGCTTCAATGTAGGGCAGAGGTGCTGAAAAACACATCCTTGTAATGTGGCCTCTGCATTGCACAGGGATCCCTGGTAGGTCAGTCCCTCTCCCCTGCACTCTGGATCATCTCTGGTAGACTGTGTCAGAGCTGTTTGTTGCCTGTAACACTAAAGGAGGTATCTAACAGGATAGTTCATTAGCAACAGATGTGTGCTTCAGCTCTAACTCTTCAGCTTTATATACAAATGAAGCCATGAAGATACTTCTTACCATTCTATGATTCTCACCCACGAGATCTGACAAATTCTGTAACCCAGCTATGAAATGTGTCATTTTCTGTGCTTGGACAGAGAAATGGGTTTGGTTTGGTTTGGTTTGATGGTTGTTTTTTGTTGGTTGGTGGTTTTTTTTTTTTCCCTACTTCAGTTCCAAGCATTTCCAGAAGAATACAATAGGGCCAGAAGAAACTTCTAACCCCAGATTTTATATCTCTATATATGGTCTTGGACAGGGCTGTGCATGACAAGTAACTTGTTCAAGTCAAGGAGCATGATCTGTATGTAAAGCCTGGAACTCTAAAGCCTGTTCCTGCCTGAATGCACAAAGCATCTGAAGCTGGAGCCTTGCACTCTTCATTCAACATCCTTCCAGAGAAAGAATGACCAAGGGAGTTATTAAACACCACCTTTCTGGATTATCTTCAATTAGCACAGAGTTAAGGCACTGTACCTCCAGAGCTTTCATTTGCTGTTCACTGGTTATGTCACAAGCAATCTTTAATGGTTTTCAGATGGAGCAATTATCTCCTTTTCCTAGTGATCCTCTGCTCCTAGTGCCTTGCCAATTAGATACAGCCTGTAGCCATGCTCACTAATTTTTGTCTGGTGAATCTTAACTTGCAAATATTGGTTGTGGTGTTTTTTAATTAAAAAAATCATTGTCAAACAGAAGTCCATCTCCAAGAAAATAACCATCTAGTGATTCTCTTCATCTTTGTGAACCTGCCATGTGGTGTCAGCTGAAGCTAGGCTCAGTTGATTCCACTTCATTAAAATGTTGATTCGAACTTTTGGATTTCTGTGCACTTGAAGTGTTTGTAACCATCTCTGAGCTTGGAGCCTAAGGCAAGACCTCAGAAAAAGAACATTTATTTCCTTCTCTGAGCCTTCTCCTTTGCCTGCACAGTGTTTTTGTAGGGATGCAGATAGAGACTGTGTGGTCTTCAACTGCACACTCAGTGAGTCTTGTGTGTTGGCCATTAGTTTACTCATATCTTAAGCAAGCCTGTGAACATGGAGACATCATTCCCCTCTGCTGACAATAAAGAGGAGAATGATGCTGCATTTTTTGGGGGGGGGGACTGCAGTGAGGCTGGGCCAGTAGCTGAGCAGCTGTGCTGTGATTTTTACTTACCATAGTGGTTTCTGCAATCGAACCAAAGCTGTTGATGAAAATGTTGCAGCTGACATTCACTGGTGGGCCTGCATGACAAATACAGATTGGAACAGCAGTTCACTGTGTGCTCGTTAGACAAAATATCACCACTCTGTCATCTTAGAGCCTATGGTGGGAACAGGCTGGCTGAGTATGGGAATGGTAGCTGGATGACCTGGCTTGGTTCTAATGGCAGTGTGACATCAGGCAGTGCTTTTGCTTCACCTTTTGTTCGACTCTCTGGGAGAACCTTTATAGATCTGCTTAGTTAGTTTGAAAAAGAGGAGGCTGAGGGGAGACCTCATTGCTGTCTGTTTGGGAGAACCTTTATAGATCTGCTTAGTTAGTTTGAAAAAGAGGAGGCTGAGGGGAGACCTCATTGCTGTCTATAGCTCCCTGAAAGGATGTTGTGAGGAGGCTGCTGCTGGTCTCTTCTCACAGGTAATTAGTGATAGAACAAGAGGGAATGGTCTCAAGCTGTGACTGGGTAGGTTTAGATTGGAATTAAGAAAAAGTTTTTCACAGAGGGAGTAGTCAGGGACTGGAGTGAGCTGCCCAGGGAGGTGGTGGAGTCACCCACCCTGGATGTGTTTAAGTTGTCTGGATGTGGTGCTTAGGGCTATGGTTTAAGGTGAATCTTGTAGGGGAGGGTTCTAGGTTGGACTTGGTGATCCTGAGGGGCTTTGCCAATCTGAGTGTTGCTGTGATCTCTTCTGTGAACTGCTTTGATGAAGAGCACTAGGTCACAGCCAGGCAGGACAGCTCTCTTAGACAACTCAGCATTGCTGTATGGTGACAATGTCACCCAGAAAAGGGCTGAGAGCCTGTTGACCTGCCCTCCTTGATTAGAGCTCTGTACTTTTAAAATACCTGTCTAAATCACCTCAGTTTTCTGAACCAGGACTGCATGCTCCCAACAGAGCCAGTGCAGTAGAATGTTCACAGGGGTCAGGCTGGGTAGAGGAGCAGGTAGCCCAGGGGATAGTGATGGTGTCTGCCAGAGCTCATTGCTGGATAGGAGAATTAAGGGCTCTGCCAGCAGAAATTCTTGGCCTACCCTGTTTTGGCAAAGGGTCACAGACTCATGGACTTTGGGCCCTGTCTTTCCTGAGTTTTATTTCCTTTCAGATCGAAGCTTTACTTAGCTTGCTCATGGTAGAAAAGTTAAGCTGCTCCAAAGGAGAGGTTTGAGGATTAAGGNCTGGCCACAGTATTCCTATCACAGGCCAGGATGCCATTGGCTCTCCTGCCCACCTGTGCACACTGCTGGCTCATGTTCTGGCTGTCAACCAGGACCCCTAGATCCCTCCCTGCCTGATTGGTCAGAGTGCATGGGGGTAGTCATATTACTGATACTTCTGGGGACCAGTACCACACACTGACTGGAAGTGGGTGACAATATTGCCTGGCAAATCTGAGGTGGAAATGTTGCTTTTGCACCACAGGAAATGCCAAGAGCTGCAGCCCAGCACAACTGGAGAGCCTTTTGGAAGCAGAACCATATGTGGTGCCTGGCAAACAGTGGCTTACCTGCATACCATAAGATTTCTGTAGAACCTTAACAAAAGTTGGGGAGCAGCACAAACCCCCCTCTGCTTTGGGATATCCCAAAGTTCCTGCTGCTGGTGCTGCCCAGTAGGGCAAATCAGCCCAGACAGAACTGCCCCAGGAGCCAAAGTCCTCCTTTAACAGTGGAGGAATTCATCTCAGCTCATCCCTGTGACAGATGCTTGTGGGAAGAGAAGATCTGTACAAGTGGCAAGTGTGGATTTTTAGGGTGTTGGGTTTTTTTGCTGATTATTTTTTTCATGGAGACAAGGATGTTGTCTGCATTTCAAACACTGCCTGATGGCTCAGCCTCGCTGCGGAGCGGCGCTTGCCTGTTAAGGCCACATCTGCAGTCTGGCACTTGCTGCAGGATGAAATCCTGGGAGGGAGGAATGGCTTTAACAAGAGGCTTCTGCCTCTAATCACTGCAAACTTCCTCCTGTGTGGAAATCAGTGGAATTTCCTGATTACTAAGTAATATCTGGAGCTTGGTTTGCTCCTCATTTCCCTTTATTTTTCTTCTCCTTTGGCCACTTCTCAAACTCTGTGGCTGTCCTCTGCGGGAGCAGGACTGCAGCCATGTAACAGCAATGCTCTATGACTGGGATTTCCTTGGTGAGTCCCAGGCAATCTGAGCAGATTTCTGTCTGACCAGCTCCTAGACAGCCATTTGCCAGCTCAGCATCAACTCACAGACTGTTCAATCTGTGCAGCTCTTCCTCCAGAGTGTTAAATATATGAAGGGTGGCTGAGGGAGCTGTGATTGTTTAGTCTGGAGAAGGAGAAGCTAAGGGGAGACCTTCTTGTTCTCTACAACTACCCAAAAGCTGGTCGTAGTGAATTGGAGTTGGTGTCCTCTCTCTAGTGTCAAGTGATAGAATGAGAGGAAACTGTCTCAGGTTGCCCCAGGGGAGGTTTGGTTTGGATATGAGGAAAGATTTGTGGTCAAGCATTGGAATAAGCTGCCCAGGGTGATGGTGGAGTCACAATCCCATGAGATGTTAAAAAGTGTGTAGGCATGGCACTTTGGGAACATGACTTGATGATCTTAGAGGTGTTTCCCAACCAAAGTGATTCTGTGATTCCATGACTCTGTAGCACAGCCTAGATGAGAGGTTGCTTGTGCCATGCTTGCCAGGTTCAGCTCTGTGCTTGCATGAGTTGCTGACTCCCTCTTCCAACTCAGACCTAAGCCCAGCTGCTGACTTCCTCTTCCAACTCAGACCTAAGCCCAGCTGCTGACTTCCTCTTCCAACTCAGACCTAAGCCCAGCTGCTGACTTCCTCTTCCAACTCAGACCTAAGCCCAGCTGCTGACTTCCTCTTCCAACTCAGACCTAAGCCCAGCTGCTGACTTCCTCTTCCAACTCAGACCTAAGCCCAGCTGCTGACTTCCTCTTCCAACTCAGACCTAAGCCCAGCTGCTGACTTCCTCTTCCAACTCAGACCTAAGCCCAGCTGCTGACTCCCTCTTCCAACTCAGCCCCAAGCCCAGCTGCTGACTTCATCTTCCAACTCAGACCTAAGCCTAGTTGTTATTTCCTCTTCCAGCTCAGACCAGATCCCAGCTGCTGACTCCCTCTTCCAACTCAGACCTAAGCCCAGCTGCTGACTTCCTCTTCCAACTCAGACCTAAGCCCAGCTGCTGACTTCCTCTTCCAACTCAGACCTAAGCCCAGCTGCTGACTCCCTCTTCCATCTCAGCCCCAAGCCCAGCTGCTGACTTCATCTTCCACCTCAGACCTAAGCCTAGTTGTTATTTCCTCTGCCAGCTCAGACCAAATCCCAGTTGCTGACTTCTTCCAACTCAGACCAGAGCCCAAACTCTTCTTTCTTGTTCCCAGAAAGTGACTCCACAGCTGAATCCAGACTTCACAGCATTTATGGAAAAGCTACAATCTTCTTTCTGTTAATCTTCCCCTCCCCCAAAATCAATCAGATACGGATCTTTGGCATTATTTTCATTTAGATCTAGGCCATTAAAGTGCCCTTATGAGTTACTGCAGTTAATTTAAATGACATGCTTTGAGATCTACAACCCCAAGCTCTGTAAAACACCTCCTATGCCTCCCATATAAATTGGAGCCTGATTTATGTATGGGAGGCTAAGCCAGCAAAACTGCCCTGTGGGGAAGGTGTAGTTCATTGAAATAAAACCAAAATTAAATTATCTCAAATAAAAATGCAATGCAGCTGCCTGCAGCAGGAAGATAATGTGTACATTTCATTAAATATTAAAGTTTAATTTCTTTTGTGTGTGTGCATAATTTAGTGGCAGGCAGGTTTGCAGGGTGGGATTTTTTTTTAGCTCTTTGTGTTTTTTTTTTTTTTTCCCCTCCCCCCTTAACTCTTTGTGATGTGGTTAAAACCCAGAAGTGTTTTCTGTTGCCCAGCTGATTACTGGGGCATAAACTTCCCACCTATATTTGGTTTTAAAGCCCAGTGTAGAGCTGATTGTTTGAAGCTGATGGCAGATGCTGCCACCATGATTAATGGGACTGGGAGTCCTCTGGTGGCATTGCCTGCTGCTCTTGGGAAGGAGGAGGAATTGGCAATAGGAAACAAAAGAAGAGAATAAAATGAGTGAAGAGGAGAGTGGCTGAGAGGGGGAAGGTTCTGCTTTCTCTCTGGGTGTGAGTCAAGGGCACATAGCTCTTGGAAAGTGAGGTCAGTTAAAAGGAAAAGGTAACAAAATAAAATCATAGATTCATAGAATGGTTTGGGTTGGATGGGACCTTAAAGATCATCAAGTTCCCACCTCTCTGCTGTGGGCTGGGACATCTTCCACTAGACCAAACAGAAAAGCCATCCAAAAATACCCCCAAAACCACAATATCCCCAAACCAAACCTCACCCCTGTTAGGAGTGGTGAGGAACAAAGAGGTTCTATTGACTCTCCCAGGGCCTGCTTTGGTGCTGCTTGGTTGCCAGTGAGTGTGGGGTGACCTGGGGAAGTGAGGTGTGAAAAGTAGCTTTGTGATAGAGCTGTGTTGGGCACTGGCTTCAGAACCCCTTTACTATCATAGAACCAACCAGCTTGGAAGAGAGCTCCAAGCTCATCCAGCCCAACCTAGCACCCAGCCCTAGCCACCCAACCAGACCATGGCACTAAGTGCCCCATCCAGGCTTTACTTCAACACCTCCAGGGATGGGGACTCCACCACCTCCCTGGGCAGCCCATTCCAATGCCAATCACTCTCTCTGACAAGAACTTCCTCCTAATATCCAGCCTAGACCTCCCCTGGCACAGCTTGAGACTGTGTCCCCTCGTTCTGTTGCTGGTTGCCTGGGAGAAGAGCCCAACCCCACCTGGCTACAACTTCCCTTCAGGTAGTTGTTTACTATGGGGATGGTGATGGCTCAGAGCTGTTTCTAGCATCTTGCTGAATTCCTCTGGAGCAGATGGGAGCTACTCCTCCTGACATCAGCACCAAGGGAGCACCAGAAGGTGCTGTGGACACTGACTTAAGGGGAAAAGCAAGTTGAAGCTTTTATTCTCATGTAAGATGTTCAGCTCCCTGCCAGTCACTGCTTGGTCTGGCAGGATTCCCACTCCCTGCCTTGAAGTTTTTCCTGCCTGTAAAGTTATTACAAGGTCATTTCCACTCTGAGTGGAAGTTGGATGCCTTTCCAACAAGTGATCCATGTGCCAAACCTCTCATTATCATGCATATTTCATATAAAGATTGTTCATTTTGCATATACAGTTAGAGAGACATTCACAAGGACTGGGTGCAAATTTCAGTCCCAAAAGCAAGCAAAGCCACAAAGCAGTGGTTTTTACCTTTAAAATTTGGTCTGATCCTGGCATCATAGCCTGAAGTTCTCCCCATCAGCTTATCCAAGAAATCAGAAGGAGACATGGGTTTGGGTGCAGATCTTGCAGCTGCTTCAGCTTCTTTGGAGGCTGCCAGGCTGTGTGAGCAGAAAGAAAGAGGAGGCTTTAGTGTACATCCCATACTGGGGAGACTTTGGGGTCCAGACACAGAGCAGCCAGCATTTCATTCCTGCTGTGAGGCAGGATGGGTACCCATGTGAATTCCTAATGAGGTTGGTCTCTGCTAATTTGTTTGCCCAGCCCAAACATCTCTGAAGACAGAATCCCAGCTGCCACCAAAGCAGAAGAGAGATGATGAGTGGAGAAAAATCCTTTTGTGAGTTTAGGTGTAGCTCCTTGGCACGCCACTAAATTACAAATGTGAACTCTGGCACCGAGCTCCACAGGTAAAATACACTCTGAGATTAGCCTTGGGCAGCAATTATTGCTTAATTACATGGCAAACAGCAAGGAGCATATCTGGTACTCTGTCAGGCTGGCTTTGCAAGAGGCAGGGGGAATCTGCAGCCTGCAATTCAAGGCTGAAATGAGTGTCACATGGCTGTAGAGCCCCTGCAGAGCCTTTGGGACTGTAGGGGATAGATGCAGCTTTTGCTTCTCATTTGATGGTCAGTTGAGCATTTGCTACTGGTACCTGCAATGCAGGGATGAGTTCAGTATTGCAACATGGCCTCTGCATTGGAAGATGCTTTGGAGTGTGATCCTGAAATGATGCTGGAGTTGAATGTGGAAATGAAATCTTTTGAGGACCTCTATGGCCTCTGGGGCGGGTAGAGTGGAATTCCTGATTTAGCTTCCAGTATCTGAAGGGGCCTACAGGAGGGCTGGGGAAGGACTATTGACAAGGTCTTGTAATGACAGGATGAGGAAGAATGGGTTTGAACTGGCAGAGGGCCTTGACAAGAGTGTTTTGAGCTGAGTTCCCTGGGACTTTAAAAATAGATGAGACTCAAAAGGGCTTAGGATGCTCTAAGTTCAAGATGAGGAGTCTGGATTGTTTTGACTCTTCTCTTGTGTTATCAGCAGTGGCTTGCCAAGCCTTTTCAGTCCTGCACACTCATAATTGCAGTCTGCCTTCTTTTGTGAGCTGCAGCTGGCTTGGGGTTCTCTGATTACTGTTAAAAAGTGTTCAATTTCTACAATAAAGAGGGGAGGTAAACTCTGAATCTCTTCCAGTGAGAGTTGAAAACTAGGATTTCATTCATGCTTTCTATCCAGGATCTGAAGGGGGCTACAGGAGGGCTGGGGAGGGACTATTGACAAGGTCTTGTAATGACAGGAGGAGGAGGAATGGCTTTGAACTGGCAGAGGGGAGATTTAAACTGAATGTTGGGAAGAAGTTGTTTGCAGTGAGGGTGGTGAGACACTGGCACAGGTTGCCCAGGGAGGTTGTGGAGCACAGAAGCACCAAATGTGATCTTTGATCACATTCGGTGCTTCTGTGCTCCACAACCTCCCTGGAAGTGTTCAGGACCAGGTTGGATGAGGTCTTGAGCAACCTGTTCTAGTGGGAGGTGTCTCTGCCTATGGCAGGGGGTTGGAACTGGATGATCTTTGAGGTCCCTTCCAACCTAAACCATTCTATGATTCTATATATCCATAACCCACTCCTGTGCTGGACCTTATCTGAACTGGCTGGTGCCTGCTGATGCTTGGAGATGATCTGACCAGGGGTGAGTTTAGTTTCACTACAGCCACCTGGCATCTCTTGTCTTATCCCTAGCTCTGCTCTAAGAAACTATGCAAACCCTAGCCAGCATGTTTTGGGGTGAATGGGGGTAGTGGAATGGGTAATGTCTTTTAATTCTCTTTTTAAAAAAGAATTTTAATCATAGAATCAGTCAGGGTTGGAAGGGATCATAGAATGGTAAGGTTGGAAGAGACCTCAAGGATCATCTAATTCCACCCCCCCTGCCATGGTGGAACCTGGTAGTGGAACCCTGCCATCACCCTACCCTAGATCAGGCTGGCCAAAGCCTCATCCAACCTGGCCTTAAACACCTCCAAGGATGAGGCTTCTACCACCTCCCTGGGCAACCCATTCCAGGCTCTCACCACCCTCATGCTGAAATACTTTTTCCTAACATCCAATCTGAATCTACCCATTTTTTCCCCACTCTGCCATAGGTTTCCAAACTCAGAAGAAGAAAGCTGGGAGTGGGAGAAGAGTCAGTACTGGGCACAACTACTTTGTGGAGTATTTGCATGGCAATGAGTTGAGAGAAAAGATTTCAATTAAGCTGCAAACGACTTGATAACCAAAGACTCCTGCTACTGCAGCAGCAAGATGCCAGGTAGAGCAGTACTCTGATTTCTTCTCATTAACTGTAGACTGGAGAAACTGTAGGGGAGTGGAAAAGTGTGTGTGGGGGTGGTGGTGGTGGTGGCATAGGGAGGGAAGAGGCAATACAAATCTAATAAGCTTTAAGTGGAAAAAAAAAAAAAAGATAATTAGAAACTGCATTTCCCCTGGCATTCACTTTAAACAATGAGGTGAAAAGCTCAGAGGAATGAGTGTTGAGCTTCCCTCTAAATCCAGTGTGAAAGTCCATGCTGGATATGTTCATCCACTGGCTGACTCTGCTGCTATTTCCTGGTTCTGATTCTCATTTTCTGATTCTCTTTACATCACACTTGCAAGTCAATGAATTTCATAGGCTCAGTTCCTACATGGAAGTGTTTATGTAGATAAATGAATCCCAGAAGCATCTGGGAAAGGAGCACTCTCTGACAGCCCCACTGCTTTCTGCAGCCTCATGCCCCTTCCAAGGAGCATCAGCATTTGGGATGGGCTGAAATTGTCAAGGATGGGTTCAATCCTCCTGGGGTGTGTGTGTTAGAAACTCTGGCTGCTGTGTGGTGTTACCCAGGTGAGCTAGGAACGATGAGCTCTGAGTTTCTTCCAGTTCCTATTTGGTTACTAAATGTTTTCCTAAAATTAGCTGGTAACAACTTCCCCCCACCCCTCTTAGAATGGCAAGAAAACAGGGAATGAGGGAATTGCAAATAGGTTCCAGCTGCAGGCAGATGTGTCTACTGTCTACCTCAGAAGTAGAATCATAGAATCAGTCAGGGTTGGAAGGCACCACAAAGATCATTTAATTCCAACCCTCCTGCCATGGGCAGGGACACCTCACACTAGATCAAGCTGGCCAAAGCCTCATCCAAGCCTCATCCAGCCTGGCCTTAAACACCTCCAGGGATGAGGCTTCCACCACCTCCCTGGGCAACCTCTTCTAGTGTTTCACTACTCTCATGCTGAAGAAGTTTTTCCTAACATCCAATTTAAATCTACCCACTTCTAGTTTTACTCCATTCCCCCCAGTCCTATCACTGCCCACCCTAAAAAGTCCCTCCCCAGCTTTCTGGTAGCCCCTTCAGATACTGGAAGGCCACAATAAGGTCACCTCAGAGCCTTCTCCTCTCAGCCCCAACTCCCTCAGTCTCTCCTCACAGCAGAGCAGCTCCAAACCTCTGCTCATCCTCGTGGCCCTTCTCTGGACACCTTCCAGCACATCAATAGCCCTCTTGTAATAGTGGCTCCAGAACTGGATGCAGTACTCCAGGCATAATAGCAATAGTAGAAAACATCACTGGAAACTATAGAGAGGTTGGGCCCACATCATGCTCTGGAGAGATGGACTCCATCTAGCACACCCCTGGACCATTCACTCTGATTGTGACAAGTGAGCTTTGCCATGGCAATTTAGCTCACACAGCACCCAGACCACTATCAGCTTCTGCTCTCTGCCAGGTCTGTCTTGACCAGTGCTGTGTGCTGCCTTGGGAGCTTCCTGGAATTTCCTCCATCCCTTAGATCTTACAGAAGCACCCTTGGAAGTCCCATAGGACTGTTCATCTCCTGGCTCAGCAGAGCCAAAGGGAGGGAAATTGCCAAGTGACTTGAGAATTATTGATGATGGAAGAGAATTGGGAATTTAGGGTGGGGGAGTTTTGTGTTGTTCAGAGAGAAAATTTATTCTCTGGGTAAACAAAAAGGAGGTAGAAGATGTAACAAAACCACAGTGAGGATAGTTTGGATTGGTGCAAGAGCATTGTCTGAGCAGGGAGCTTCCTGGTGCATTTTAATAGCAGCCAGACAGCAGCTTATCTTATTTACACTGGTGTCATCCCCAGTGAATCTGGCTGAGAAAGTGCCATCAGGCAACCATTGCAGCAACAACAACTGAGAGGATGCCTTCAAAGGGTTGATGAACTAGCATCATCTTTTGTGATATTATTGCTGGTGTGTAAGCAGACACAAGCAAGCCCTTGGGAGTTCCAGCCCACTAGCAGGGGTGTGAAGGTAAAGGTTGGTGGAGATCAACAGCCCAGTTGCTCAGGATGCAGCAGTCAGGACATCTCTTAATGATTTCTCTCAGCCAGTGCAGGCTCTTTTTGCTCTGTCTGCATCATTTTGCTCATCTAAACATATGATATATCCTTATGGAAAGTTAGCAGGTTTCAAAAGTAGCTTTTCTGCAGCCTGCATGTATCAGTTTGCCTCATTTCCAGCCCCCTAGTTGGTCATTTTCACCTCCAGTTGGCCATTTTTTCACCTCCTCCCCACATTTGTATGGTTCTTGTGCAATATTTTCATTGCCTTTTTTTTGGCTGTGCCCATGGTTCTCCATTTAATTAAGTTCAACATCACAAACTGCCCTGTTCTGCTTGAATGCTGATACTGAGAAATATAAATTTTAAAATTTTTTTATTTTCTTTGCAAAGGAGAGAGATGAAGGAATTTAATTAGCATGGGGCCTCTATTCCCCTGTCAAATAATTTAATTGTTAATCATTAATTCTGAGAGGAGGAAAAAAAAACCAACCCAGAAGTCTGGCAGCAGAAAGACAAACTGCTGCAAAGCAAGTGTTTGCAGAGGAAATCTCTCTGCAGTGTGTGGAAGGCTCAGGTCCCTCTCCAGATAAACTGGTGCAACATCAGTGGCTCAAGAAGCAGCACTGGATTTGTTCCTCTGGTTGGGCTCTCTGCAGTTGGGGCAATAGAAGATCATTTCCCCTGCTCAGAAAAGGCTTCTGAAGTGGTTGGTTCAGTTTTGAAACAACACAAGCCAGGGAGCTTGGCAGAGATGTGTTGGAAGGAGTGCTCAGGTGAGCTGGCTCACACATTTGTCCTTCAGTATGATGTGTTCTGTAAGCACACATTCTGGGGAGAGGTGTGCCCAGGCCAACCTCATGAAATTCAGCAAGGCCAAGTGCAAGGTCCTGCACCTGGGTAGGCACAATCCCAAGCACAACTCCAGGCTGGGTGGGGAATGGCTGAGAGCAGCCCTGAGGAA
>WBNM01043821.1:314-41020 GCA_013399055.1 Ramphastos sulfuratus | reverse complement strand
CTCTCGGGGAGTTCCCGGCGGAGGCGCTTTGTGCTCCGCCGCCCCCCGGGGGAGGGGGCGCGGGGCCCCGGGGAGGGGGCAGCGCCTCGGGCTGCGAGCGCGTCCCGGGCCCCTCCGCATGGGCTTTTGTTCGCAGGAGGGGCGGGGGCGGCAGGCCCTCCTCTCCTCCTCCCCCTTTCCTCGCCGGGGCGCAGGAGGCCCGGCGCAGGCTTCCTGCCTTTACCGGGCAGGGGGCAGCGGGTGGGCCCCGAGCCTCCGCCGCCGTTCGGGAGCCGCGGGCTTCATTACGAAATCGGCACGGCGGCAGCTGCGGGGCCTCGGCGGCGCCATGTTGCTGGGGAGGGGGAGGAGGCGGGGGACATGGCGGCGGCTGCGTGCTGGGGCCGATTGTTCCCTGTTAGGCCTGGAGCCGCGTGTGGGCAGCGGAGGCCCGGAGAGCCTCTTCCCCTCCCCCCGCCGCGGCCTCTTATCGGCCGTGGCTGCCTCGGGAGTGGACTGGGCCGGGTCCTGTCCCTTTCTCCTCCGTCCGAGCTGCGGGGCTCGGCCGGGCCGTTGGGGGCGGGGGGCGTCACGCCGTAGCCGGGCTATGACCTCCGTGCTGATGGCGTAGGCGCCCCCTGGCGGTCGCGGCGTGCGCGGTCGTCCCTGTGTTCTCGCAGGAGCACGTGCTGCGCAGTGAGGGGAGCGGGCCCGGCCCGGGAAGGGGCCTGCGGCCCCGCGGCAGTAACCGGCGCCCGCTGCTCCTCCTGGGGCGCTCCGCTAAGCCACCGGAACGGCAGCAGAAGAGCTGCTGGGGTCTCCTCTGTAGGGCGGTTGGACGTTTGCTCTCGAGAGAGGGAGAGGCCGAGTGTGGGGTGTCGTACCGGGCGGTTTCTCGCCGCCCGCGGGAGTGCCGGCGCATTTCGCGCCCTTGCCAGGAAAGGAGCGGGGATGGGGAGGCCCGGCGTTCGGAAACTTGTTCGGTGATTTCTGTTTTTTTTTTTTTTCTCCTCCAGAATGAAAAACAACTTAGTGGGTTTTTTTTCAGCATCGACACGTGCAGCAGGAAATAGTGAAGCTTTCCATGGATGTTGCAGTGTGTATTTGTGAAGGAAGCGACTTTTTACATAAAATGGTAAGTTGAGTTTTTAAAATATTTTTAAAAGCATAGAGACTTTTGGAGCAAAGCTTGAGACTCGTTAGACACGCCTCATCCCGAAGCGTTCTCGGAACTGGAGGCACGTGTGGCAGCCTGCAGTTTCATTCATTAAGAGGAAAGAAATGGAAAAATCAGTGAACTACTTCCAACTAAAGCAGCTGGACTGTGAGAGAGTCTTAAAAGTGTTCAAATTGGATATCTGATACTTTGTTTCATGTGAGCAAAGTTCCTTTTTCAGTGCGGTCAAAACTTAGATTTTTCTTTTGGTTTGGGAATATTATGTTAAACTTACTTTTAAGTGTCAGGTAAGAGTGACTTGACATAGTTCTTCAAGTTCCTATTCCTGTTAAGGAAGGAATAAAATGTGCTTTCAGATTCTCAATAAAGCACTGTCCTTCTTTACTGACTAGGGTCTGTAGTAAGCTGTAATTCGGTTATTGCCTTGTGTTTTACACCTATCGTTAGAACCGGGGTTTTGTTGCTAGATAGGCCAGTCTAAATACAATGGTAGCAATGGTATTTTGAGATAAGCTGTCTGTGGCAGCAGCAGCAAATTTTCTAACCTGACAGCAAATCAAGTGACTGGAAAGCTTCAGAGAGCACCTGATGTGTCATAAGGTGCTCTCTGGACCTTAAGAAGTTTGGGTGTGATGTGTTGGATATAATTTTAAAAAATCTGATTACTTAGGCAAAAACTTTGTTTCAATATTTGTTTGGCCTACACTTTTTTAATTGAAGCAAGGCATTGTGAGTTCTTACGCTATTTTAGATTTATCTTCAAAATGTAATAGTTACTTTTAGCTCCACAAGTTGATGATGTTCAGAGAATGGTATGAGAGAAGCACTTAATTCGTTTTCACAGTCAGGCCCTTCTTTTGTCAATCAGCATTGATTTTGATACTGCCTGTATTGCCTATGAGAGTTCTGGACAGGGCTAGTGTGCTGCTTGAGCTTACTCTGAAGGAGGTCTTTAGCCCAGGAACCAAGCGTGAATATTTGTTCACAAAGTTTGGTTGTCAAAGGTGTGCGGTTCAAAACCTGATCAAATACTCACTTTGTTCCTTTTCTTTCAGCAGGTACAAGGTAGACAACATTTCTTGAATTACTAAAAACACTGGTTGCGTCAGAGTAATGTCAAAGTGCTTACAGTGCAGGTAGTGATATATAGAACCTACTGCAGTGAAGGCACTTGTAGCATTATGTTGACAACTGCCTCAGGAGATCTTGCAGAACTTCAGAGATTGGAAAGGTACAGTGTTGTGGTGTCAAGTGCTTTTTGTACTAAGGTGCATCTAGTGCAGATAGTGAAGTAGATTAGCATCTACTGCCCTAAGTGCTCCTTCTGGCATAAGAAGTTATGTCTTCATCCAGTCTCTCAGGTTAAGACTGTAGACGTTCCAGTAGTTTTCTGCTTTGCAGTCTTCTGTTAGTTTTGCATAGTTGCACTACAAGAAGAGTGTAGTTGTGCAAATCTATGCAAAACTGATGGTGGCCTGTTATAATCTACATCAAGGAGTTTGAATTCTTTCTGCCGGTTAATGGGATATTTTGTGGTCATCCTCAATTTTAACAGCAGTCTAGTGAATGACAGCTCTTGTAGCACTAAAGTGCTTATAGTGCAGGTAGTGTTCACTAATCTACTGCATTATAAGCACTTAAAGTACTGCTAGCTGTAGAACTACATATTCAGCATACCTTACAATTTATTGTTAAGTTGAACACTGTTCTCTGGTTAGTTTTGCAGGTTTGCATCCAGCTGTATGATACTCTGCTGTGCAAATCCATGCAAAACTGACTGTGGCAGTGACAAGTCAGTCAGTGAGTGTGGAAAACTTGTACCCCTTTCTACACAGGTTGGGATCAGTTGCAATGCTGTGTGTGTCTGTGGTATTGCACTTGTCCCGGCCTGTTGAGGTTGGTGGGGATAGAGGCTGAAACACCTTTGTAGCTTTAAGGAATTTCTCCTTCATTGATCCAGAAAACTTAAAATTTTAAATTTTCTTCTTGAAAAAAATGTCTTCTCATTTTCTGTGTAACTATACTTCTATTTTCTATAACTGGCTTCTTGTTTGTATATACTTTATCTGTTGCTGATGATATGTATTTACTGAAATCACTAAGTGTGGATTTTTTTGAAGGCTTTCTATTAAACTGAGGTGGATATTTGCTTACAGTGTCTTAATGAGTTTGCTGTGAAGAAGTGCATCTTGAACATCAGAGTATCTGAATGAAAATTGGAATTTATTCAGTGTAAGCTTGCTTTTCAAATTGCACAGAAGATTGGGCAGCTTTCTTTTTTAATACCTTTTACTATACTGAAACTCTGAATGTTCTTATTTGAAGTAGTGCATTTTTAGCCTTAGTTGTCCCATTCAGAATTTGTCAAGTTCAGGAGTAACAGATGAAGTTACAGGCAAGGCCTTAACTGTTCCTCAGCTGTGGAATCTTTTAATACTAGTCAGATGTCCACTTGTGGAGTCTGTACATTCATGGTGAGTGTAGCAGTGGTCCTTGGGAGTGACTCACTTAGCTTGTGATATGTGATGGAATGACATCTCTTGAGCTACCTCAGGAGCTTACCTGGGGGAAAACTCATCCATGCAACTGCTCCAAAGAAGCTGAAGTTGATTTGGGGGAAGATCTGACAGCAGCAATATAAGGAGGAAGTGTCAGTATAAAATCCAAAAGTGAAGCATTCAACAAATCTTGTTTTCAGAATGAGCTGTAGTATTAAACTACACTTGCAGCTCAAGACATTTAATAGCTGCATTTCCTAAAACAGGCTTCCAGAGGACTAATGCTGTAAATTAAAGGTACTTACTTTGTTGTTTGTTTTGCTGCCATACCCTGGGTAGTACTGTAAAGCTCATTTGTAGGGAAAACTAGGAATATTTGGGTCAGTGCTTCCCATGCTGTCCTTACTTGAAATTAAAATGGCATGCTAAGCTAAATGGGTCGTTGTTTCTGAGATTGGTGAATGCTGTTTTACACTCTGTGTACATCTTAGTGCTGTCTCTGACATATATCAACATGTTAATTTTTTTTTAAAGTAGAGAAGCCAACGTGGACTTTAACTATATGGTATTCAATTTCTGCTGCTTTATGTATCCCTGTTTTTTTTTTTTCCAGATTGTGTTGCTCAGATGGGTTTCTAACCCAAAATACTCTATTCTTGAGCTTAAAATTTTGTTTAATTTTGCTGACTAGAGGATGCTTCTGTCAGTCAAGTTAGCAGATGAAGATACTCTTCCAATTTCTGAACAACAATTTTCTAATAATGGCAGGTTTAACTTTTTGGAGTGTCAAAGCAATAGCAATATTAAAACTTGAGATAGTGAAATACAGAAAGTGTTTGGATGTGTGATTGTGTTTATACTGCTGCGTAAGTGTTGCACTTTCGAATGCCTGAAGATGTATGGTACAGTTAGTGAAGCTTGTTAAACTTGAGTGCTTTCAGAAACAATTTTTTATGTTCATGGAGCCTTCCATCAGGTATGTTGGAGTGTACCTTGTTTAATGCCTTTGTATGAACGCTGGTTATATGACATTTGTTAGTGGTCCTATCATTTAATCTTAATTGCCTGGATTCCAAAAAATACTTCTACATGGTTCAAGTGTGTGAGGAAAAATTTTGTAACATGCAGCATTTTAAAGATGCAGTAATCTGTGCTTCAGTCAAGGGGTAATTACGGCAATGCCTGTGTAAACTGTAATACCAGTCTTATTTGCATGCTTTTGAGATGGTTTTGGTTTATTGATTGTATAACTTATGTTCCCAGAAGTTGCAAGCTAATCATGCATACTTTCTAAAAAAAAAAATACCTGTAATACTTCTGTACAATTTAAACTCATTGTGTATTAGTAACTATTTCATGGGTGTGTAAATAAGTTAATGTTACTGTCTTGTACATTAAGTTGTGTAAATTTTAGTCACTTGAGTGTCTTCTAAGAAACGATGTGTAATGCTATGTGTATTAGTTTCAGCATAGCTGAGATGTTAAACTCTTCAGTTGACAGAACATGCTAGCAGGAGAATAATGCTGCTAACTTGAGCTGATTTTACTGAAATAAGCTGGGGTTTGTTATCTCAAAGGTTGAGTGGAGTGGTTAGGTAGTTAAAACAAATGCTAGTTTAAAAATTCTGCAGAAATGCTGAGAAGGATTTTCTGCAAATGTGTTCAGCTGAGTACTAAAACACTTGTGGATGAGAAGCTTATTTCCTTCTGCTGGCTTTCATACAGGTAGTAATTTTTCAAGTGAACTGCTATGAATTAGTCTGAGCCTTGTGATCTTGGCACTAATGAAGGATAAGTCTGTGGATTTTTAGGAATTGTCTAAAATGAAATATTTGCTTTTAATGTGTATTATGCAGGAAGATTATAACTTAGTCTGTCTTTCTAAACAAAAAGCAAGAAATTCCAAGCAGCATTAATAGTTGCCTGAAGTTCAAGTATAGCATGGTTAGCCTTATAAGGAAAACCTTGTCTGTTAACCATAGAAAACTTTTCTCTGCATACTCTTAAGTATCTGAAAGCATAATGGGAAATTAAGCAGTTGTTTTTCACCAATTCATAACAATGATGCTGAAAAAAACCCAATTCTTTAGAGTTTACTTTCTTGTGTTGACTTCAGAATATCAAAGGAACTAGTGAGATGACTGTCAGGAGCAGACATTTTGAGTAATAGCTAGTTCATAGGCATTGAATGAAATAGGACTAGAAGGGGATATCCCCTGCTGTAGCAAACCAGGAGTTGTATCTCTGCTGCATAGCTGACAAACTATGATGAGAAAATGAAAGCAGCACTATATTCTTTTTGCTAATTCTCACCTTTAAAATACATCAGTTGTATTGGTGTAGTTTTTAAGTAGTCTTGTCTGTGAAGTCCTGTTTACAAAGCTTTTATTCAGACCTGAGCTTGGGACTTGATTTACTGGGTTTGTGTCCATACCACCTTATCCTTCCTGTCCCATCTCTCAGTAGCCTACAGTTAATTCCATCAAACCTTCTCTGTTCTAAATGTTTGGGTTTAGTAGCTTCAGATGAACAAGCAAGTAGCATTCAGTATGTAAAAACAAAAAAACTATCTCGTAGCTACAGGAGATAAAAACAGTTGGTCATAATGCAGTGCACTGTGTTGTGTTGTGACTTCATTATAGCTTTGCTAAGATAAGAAATCTAGAGTTCTCCAATACTGAAAATTTCTGGTCATTCACTGTCCTGTGTGCCTTTCTGGAAGATGTTGACAGATGATACTGAGAGTAAATAAAAATATGCCATTGCAATTCTTCTCTACTCCATTTACTACATACCGCTCTGCTTGTGCTGAACATCTGTGTAATGGTGTTAACAAGCATCTATCTTCTCTCCTGATGTGGTCAGCAGAACAAGAGCTGAGACTGGTACCTAGTAACAGTGCATGAGAATTGTCAATCCGAAATCTCATAGCCACCCCTGGCATCACATGCTGCTGCTTCAGAAGCTTCCCATTTCAGATAAGAATTTGAAACAGGGCAAGCAAAAAATGTTTATATATTGCTGAGGTGAAGCTAGATTTTGCCAGGACTAGAACACAAGGCTGCTAATAGCTACAGCTAGTAGGATTCCTGGCTGGCTGGGAACTGGCGAGTGGCCATGTGAGCAGAGAAATTTTTGGAATACATACTTTGTTAGTCTAGGTTGTCTACCTTTGAGAGAGCAAATACAACAAAAAGGCCACCCTCCAAAAAAATGCACCCCCACAAAAAGCACAAAACCCCCACCAAAAAACCTGAAATGCCACAAAGCCAACGAATGACCAAAAAAACCCAAACCCACCCCTGAACCAAGCATAGTGCTTCAATCTTGCAGTTAAGTAAAACTTTGTCATTTCCTGAAGTGATTTAATGGATGAACAATTACTCAAATTCAGTTTCATTTCAGACTCTGGTGGTGTTTGTTCATTTGCTTTTCCCAGGTTTTGTTTGTAAATTATTTCTCGGAGTGTTGGGGATTCTTCGTTAACACTTATTAGGGTGACCTAGCACGTGACTAATTCAGGTTTTAATTGTCCAGATACAGTGCTTGGTTTTACAGGCTGACCTCAGGGTCCTTAACTACGGGTTCTTTGGGTAGCAAACTACAGGCAGAGCTGGTCACGCAAAAAGCTGTAATTTGGCTGGCCCTAGATAACTTTGACTTGAAGAGATCACTAATTCTGTACATAATTGGGACTGGATCCTTCAAGTATCACAAATTGTACCAAGTTTAGGCACCTACAGCAGCAGAGGGAAGAAATCTCCCCAGTTAAATTTCTAATGGCTTTAACATGCAGACAACATGCTTTGGATGGAATGGAATTTTATATAACTGGTGAAAAGAAATAGTTGAGATTTTAATGACAACATGCTAGTTTTAATGTTTATATGTATCTGGGATTTGGTAGTTTTGTCCAGCTGACAGTAACAAAGCTGATTAATGCTAGCTGTTAATCGATAGTCTGAACTAATGGATCAATGCTTGAAAAGAGTACTTTGATGATACAGCAGTGGATGTGGTTTATCTTGATTTCAGTAAAGTGTTTGACACTGCCACAACATCCTTCTGGCTAAACTGAGACAGTGTGGTCTGGATGATCAAGGTAGTGAGATGGATTGGGAACTGGTTGAAGGAAAGAAGCCAGAGTTATCAATGGGATGGAGTCTAGTTGGGAGACCTGTGACTAGTGAGGTGCCACAGGGGTCATTATTGGGACCAGTTCTGGTCAATATATTCATCAGTGACCTAGACGAGGGCACGGAAGGCACTGTCAGCAGATTTGCTATGACACCAAACTGAGTGGAGTGGTTGCCAGTCCAGAAGGGTGTGCTTCCATTCAGCAAAACTTGGACAGGCTGGAGGGTTGAGCAGGGAGAAATAGTCTTGCACCTGGGAAAGAACAAACCCAGGTATCAGTATAGGGTGGGGACTGGTCTGTTGGAAGGCAGCAAAGGGGAAAAGGATTTGGGGGTCCTAGTTGATGGGAGATTGACCATGAGCCAGCAAAGTGCTCTCGTGGCCAGGAGGGGCGATGCCGTTCCGGGGTGTATTAGAAGGGGTGTGGCTAGTAGGTTGAGAGCGGTGCTCCTTCCCCTCTGCCCTGGTGAGGCCACATCTGGACTACTGCGTTTTGGTTCTAGGCCCCCCAGTTCAAGAGGGACTGCTTCAAAGTTTTCAGTGCAGAACCACAAAGATGATTAAGGGAGTGGAACGTCTTTTAAAAGGAGAGCTTGAGGGAGCTGGGACTCTAGCTTGGAGGAGATTGAGAGGTGACCTCATCAATGTTTATAAATATGTAAAGGGTGAGTGCCAGGAGGATGGAGCCAGGCTCTTCTCTGTGGTGCCTGATGACAGGACAAGGGGCAGTGGGTGAAAGCTGAGGCATAGGAGGTTTCATGTAAACATGAGGAATTTTTTTACTGTCAAGGTAACAGAACACTGGAACAGGCTGCCCAGGTTGGGTCATCTGGAGTCTCCCTCTCTGGAGAATTCAAGGCCTGCCTGGCCTTGATCTGTGTGATCTGGTCTAGATGATCCTGCTCTGGCAGAGGAGTTGGACTAGATGATCTTTCAAGGTCCCTTCCAGCCCCTAGCACTCTGTGATTGTATGATTTGTGATACACTTGAGTGTATGTTGTAACTGGCAAATGTCTGCTGTGTTTAGTTGAAGACCTCTCTATTTTGCTGTATCGGACCTGCAGATGTGCTGGTCATGCCCCACTTGCAGTAGTAATTATATGCATGCTTATTTTCTACTGGAAAAGAGATGTTCCATGGTAAATAGGAGGCAATCAAAGTATGGAAGGCAATTAAAAGTGGTAAGATGAAAACAAGAATGGATGGCAAAAGCCAAGAGTAGAAAACAGAGTGAAGTCAGGAAACTAGTGTAGCTGGTTACTTAATCTGTATTTTCTGTGCCTTGTACGCTACTGCGACTGACAATAATGCTAGAGCAACTGTCCTGCTGTGGGGCATGTCAGCAGTTTGGATAGAAATGGTCTGGATTTTAACAATGGGTAAGGCATTGTACAACAATGAGAAATCCTTTGGGTGGCATGTTATAGAATCTTTAAAAGATTCCAGATACCCACATCTTTTAAGTGCAATTATGGCAAAGTTTACTGCTATAGAACAAATTAACTAGTTCCTGCTTAGATTACTTGATGCAGAAGGAAAGCTGCTTCTGTTGTGCAGGATTGGAACTTTTCTAGTCAGTTCCCTAGTTCTTTAACAGTCATCTCTGCAGAGAGGTAAATTAAGAGCAGATAGGAAATACTGAGGTACTAGTCAGTTTCAATATGCTTTATCTATTTTCCCCACCTCACAATAGGTTGGTAAAGGCCTATGTTTAATGTGGGAAATAAACTTTTAAGTCTGGAGTTTCTGCAAACTCTTATCATACCTGGAAAGCTTGTAAATACTATGTTTACATGAAAATGTTTGCATTAAACCCTGTAAAACCTCTGGAGGCTTCAATTTTTAATTATTTTTAATTCTGTTTTTTTTTAAGGTTTCCTAGTTGCTTTTCAAAGACTAGAAATATGTTCTCTTTCCCCAAAAAGGAACAGACCTACAACTCTGTAGTAAGTTTAGGAATTGACAGTATTGGGTAAAAAGATTGAAAATAAGTAAGTTTCATAATGAAACCTAAGTGGCTTAAGAATGTCTTTCTTAATTGTGAGTGGATGTTGGTGTGTGAGATAAGCTCTGCTAATGGGTTTTATATTCAGGTAAAATCTTAATTCTCATCTAGCTAAAGCTTTTGAAAAAACATGCTAATTATATAGTAATCGATACCTAGATTTTATGATTCAAAGTTCATCTATATGGGGTGGACCTCTGGTTGTTAACGTTTGATTCTTGATGTGATGGAGATACACAGTTCTGGGATGTGCCTACCACTTGAATTATCAGATGAAGCTTAAAAGCAAGTGATGAGTACCTAAATCTCTTAGAAATCGTTTTACACTTGAATTCTCAAGGTCTGTTGCAGGAAATAGTCTTTCTTAGTATTTTGTGTTAAGAATTTGCCTCTTTCAGCCATCCCATAGAATTAAGACAACAGGGACTTGAAGGATTTCTAATAACTACAGAGTGGTTAGCTTTCACGAACAAGTTGTGCCCTCTGAACTAAATTCATAATTTATTCCAACCTGAAGGTCATACAGGTGTGTTTTAACATTCTGTCTAACACTAAATGTGTGCCCCTTGTATTCATCAGCATTTTCTAGTGGAGATTTAGCCCTGATCATGCAGTGACAGATCCAAGTGTTTATTGGTCTATATTTCTGTGCAGGTGAATATACTCTTGCTTAGGTTCTCTAAGCCCAAATATGCTTACTGACATAATTGCAAGAAGGAATGTGGAGAGTATTTTGGAATTACTATGATTAACAAACATATCAGAGGTCATTGGAGGGTTTTCAATGGTTGGCCTGTAAACTTGGAACACCTCTGACTTGGTGGCAGACTGGGACTAGAGATTCTTTAAAAAAAAAAAAAAAATGTTTATTCTGCCTTGATCTCTGTGCTCAATGTCTGGGTGCTTGGGTAAGTAGTTGGGGTTTTCTTTCTCATTCTTCCAATTCATGTTTCCATTTGCAGAAACTCAGTGATCCCAGGTGAAATTAAATGGTTAATGACTCAATCCTAGTCGGCAGCATTTGAGAGGCTGCTTTAGGGTAGTGAAAGCAGGTTTTGCTCAGGGAAACTGTGTGAGCAATCTGTAATAGGGTTATCCACGGAGATCAGTGCAAACAAAAGTAAGCATGTTCTTTGTCTGGTCAGGTCTGAGTCAGCTCCTGTTTGAAACTGTATTCTGAATTAGAATGTTTCTTTTTACCTTTATTTCCTAGCAACTTGTGTCTGAGGATTGTGCCAATTACATTGACAAGAGATACTCACTTGCTTGTATCTACTGTTCAAGGTATTTTGGTCCCTTTTTTAAGATTTATTAATGTGATTCAGCCAGTAATTAAACACCCAGTCAGTAGCAAGATGCAGTTGTGCATGCATTCAGATCTGTACTACACTTGGAATTTGGAGAAGAAAAATAAGTTTGTGACTAAAGCATTTTTAATTATGAGAGGAGATGGAGGTTAAAACTTAATGGATAGAGTAGGGGAAGAAAGCAGAGAGAATTTCTGGAACAGAACCCTGTTGAGGCTTGAAGGATACTTTCTTGAAGGGAAAGTGTCAAAGCAGACTGTTATTGGAATGATAAGCAGTGTTTTACTGCTCTGGGTTTATAATACTGCAGTGGTTGTATTTATTCCAAGCCTGATTTCATTAAAAGAGGATAAAATCCACTTGTGGTCTGTTCTGTGTGTTTTTTTTGGTCTGGATTGTAGGTTTGGTTTCAGGTTTATCTCTTCTGTTTGTGTTTGTGGGGGTTTTCTTGTGTGTGTTTTTGTTTTTTGGAAGTGAGAGATGTGCAGAAAAGCCTGCAGAGCATTGTGCGCTGGACTAGTGGACTACTTACAGCTCTTGTCATATCCTAACGTGACTGTTCATAGTGCCCAAGAGTGTTTCAGCTTTTCTAAGGTATCCCATTCTGCTCTGGTGATTATACATAGGGAGGCCTAGTCGGTTTAATTGGTTTTGTTGTGTTTTTGAGGTTGTATGGGGGTTGGCATTTAGAGAAGGAAATACAGAAGAAAGTGTTACAGCTTCATCAAGAGGGTAAGTGAAGAATTCCTCTCCCTGGAGATTCAAAGTTGTTTGTAGTTCTTTGATACTGTGGATCTTTTATCACAGAAGTCAAAAACTTCCATCTCCATTTTTTTTTTTTGCTATGAGAATAGGGACAAGTGGTTGAAAAGGAATCAAAGCCTTGGAAAACTTCTTGTGGGTATTTTGTGATTGTGTGTTCCAAGACTGTCCTGGGTTCTAACAAGCTAATTAAGTATTTCTGTAGATTGCTTTCATGTAGTAGTTGTCAAAATAGCATGTGTGGACACAGCCTGGAATCAGAACTTAACTCATCTACTGGTATAATTCCCACCCAAATTCAAGCAGCATCACTGGCTTCAACAGACATACTTCATGCTCTGACATGTGAGTGGTTACCTAGGGAAGTAGTTTGTGGGAGCTGTAAATAGCACTGTATATACCAGAGGCATTCCTTATTGAGAACTGGTTAAGCAGTGTCCACTGGATGAGGCACTTAGTGCCGTGGTTTAGTTGGACAGGACTGGGTGATAGGTTGGACTGGATGATCTTGGAGGTCTCTTCCAACCTGGTTGATTCTGCGATAGACCTACATTCAGGTATCTGGATTCTGTGGAGCTAGTTTAAAATTTTCTCCATTTATGTATATGTGTAGTTCTGCTTGGTAAGTGCTTCTCCAGTGCTGAATTAGAGTTCCATCTAAAATGCGTACTGAGTTGTAGGTCTGTTCCTTTTGGGGGATAGAGAAGCTATAGTATGTTGGGGATCACCTACTTCTAGAATTCTGGAGATTCCTAGGACAGTTAAATGAATGATAATTGTTCAGGTTGGAAGACACCTCTAAGATGAAGCCCAGCTGTTGACCTAACACATGTCACCACGGCCATTAAACAGTGTCCGAAAGTGCCATGTCCGCACCTGTTTTTGAACACCTCCCTGGACAGCCTGTTCCAATGCCTGACCACCCTTCTAAACCTACTGTGCTGTCATTTGAGGCCATTTCCTTTCATTCTGTCACTTGATACTAGGGAGAAGAGACCAAACACCCACCTCACTAAAGGCTCCTTTCAGGTAGTTGGAGAGAGCAGTCAGGTCTCTCAGACTCCTTTTCTCCAGACTGAAAAATGCTAGTTCTCTGAACTGCTCCCCATAAGACTTCCTTCTTGAGGCCCCTCACCAGCTTTGCCATTCTCTGGACATGCTCCAGTGACTTATTGTCTTTGTGGTGAGGGCCCCTAAACTGAACCCAGTATTTGAGGGGTATCCTCACCAGTGCTTAGTACAGGAGCGTGATCACTTTGCTGGTTGTGCTGGCCACGCTATTCTTGATACAGGCCAGGATGCTGTTGGCCCCGGTCACCTGTGCACACTATTGGCTCATATTCAGCTGCCTTGTCAACCAAGTACCCTTGTTCTTTTCTGCTAGGCAACTTTCAAGCCACTCTTGCCAAGCCTGTAGTGTTGCATGGGGTTGTGCAGTATCTGGCACTTGGTGATTAAATCTACATACAACTGACCTCAGCTCATTGATCCGGCTGATTACAGAAATAAAGGAACTGGTATTCCAGAAAAATGTAAGGGATGTGCTTTATTCATAAAACATACAGACTGTGTTTCAGAATTTTGCTAGTAATTAACTAAGGCTCCTTCCTTGTCCTTTATAAAAAAAATCAGTGCAAGTGAGCCTTGGCCAAAAAATCTGGGGTAAAACGGCTGTTTACTAATCATCTTTTGGAGAGTTCTGATAAAGCACAGCTAGGTCAAAGGTGTATAAAAATGTGCCTTTTGTACTTTCCCTACTTTCAAAAGCGAGAGAAAGCAATGAGGGTGAAGTGCTGTAGTGGGGCTACCAAATGAGTAAGGCTATTTGAGTAGTTTTGGCTACAGACCCAATGCAGAGCCACATTTTGAAGGGGCAGGGGACGTGGGGTAACAGTAACAGCTTTTTGTTATGACTTCCAACAGGTAGTATTCCCAGGCTATGATTCTGAAGTGGGACAAGCTGCTGCTGTGGCAGAACTGTTCTTTGGGATTAAATGGTCTCATCAAAACAGCAGACTAGCTTTGTGCTTGAAAGTGTGGCCTTTCAAAGTCTGCTCAGCCAGGTTGCCTTGAATTTCTCATTCGTGGGTGTCTGGTTTTTGCCTCACATTCAAGTTTGCTAGTATTCAGAGAAATAAAGGGAACACTGCAGCATGCCAGAACTTGAGCCCGTTTGTGGTGCACTCGAGGTACCACAGTGCCACTTCCATAGCGTAACAACACCACCTTGTGCTTGACTGGCAAGGCGCAGGGCATGTATGGTGTGCTTCTGTGGTAGCTGCAACCTGTAGAACTGGTGCATGAATCTTGTAATTTGAATGCCCTGTCAGAACTGCAACTAACTGCTTCACTCTTCTGTTTGCTAATGAGAGATCTATTTTACTCCCTGGGAATACCCTCATCTTGGATGAATCACTGGCTTTTTATGACCTCAGTAAAATCAGGACTTCCCTGGTATCTGGGTCTGTTGTGCACCTGAGATATATATGGGGAAGTTTGTGTGTACCTTCTTTTGAGAGGACATAGCCACTGATAGTCCTGATAGACCTGGTTGGTATGTTCTAGTATCAGGGTTCTGTTTGCCTTCTTTCTTGTCTCTTTTTCTTAGATCCGCCAACAGGTCTGAAAAGTGCAGTGTTTGTACCAGTTTTCCTTGACTTCATAATGTTCAGTTTTCTAGTCCACTATATTGTTGAAGTAAAAGGAAACTTCCTACCTGAAATAATCAGGATACCAAACATGCTTCTTGGGCAGAAGTGGAGGTTTTTTGGGGGGGTTGTGGGTGTTTTTTCATTGTTCTTGTTTTACTTTTATTTTACACAAGTGCAATGGGTGGCTGTACTAGTGTCTTAAAAATAGAAGTAATTTGAGGGAATTGAAAAATAAAGGGAATACTTGCTAGTAATTTATTAAGCTGCGGAGTGCTGATAAAGAAGAGTACCTGTCACAATTCTTATTTTGCCAAAAAACCTTTAGCAAAATGTGGATGAGGTCTTTAGACCTAAGACTGATGCTCATATTCCTTCATTTGGGCAGCCTAATAAGCAGTCAAAATCACAACTGGGTGGTGTCTCCAACGTGTTGCTTCCAACCTAAGTACCTTTGAAGCTTCCAGTCTTAGCTAATAATCAGAGATACTTAGCTATGATCTCATACATTAAACACTTGAATTTTGACAGTTGCTTTTTTGATAGATAGTTGGAAAACTACGTTCTGATTCATAAAGGTGTAATTGATACACTTACCTCATGACGCTCAGTTACTTCTAAGCTGAGGAGTCCTTTTGCTGAAATGTTAGATAGCTTTTACTTTACAGCTGCCAAATGATCACTTTCCAGTCAGGTTGTCCAGTACTTTGAGCAGGTGGGTTTGTGTTCATATATAGAAATTAGCACAACACTATGAGTAACAGGAGTCAAGGCTGTAGATTGGTAGGTCCTTTATCTGTGGTATGGGGATGTGGATTGTGTGACTTTACTTGTTTTTTTGGAGGAGTGGAGTGGGGTGTGAAAATACCTCTTTCCCATAGATTGTGTTTTCAGGAGTCTAGTATTGAGGTTGAAAGGTATATGTAAAGAATCTTTCTGGCTCACTGCTCTTTGAGTTATGAGTGTTTCTACGATGCTGGAAATCAAAATTGAAATACAACTTTGGATGTTCATCTTTAGTTAGCTTTACTTAAGTGAAGTAAATTATTGGACCTAAGCACTGATAACATTTCATACTATATTTTTTTTTGTACTTGCACCACAACCATGCTTCTCCAGAGCCAGGAATTGTTGCAAGAAGTGCTGGCACACTTTTACCTATAGTTTGTTCATTTCACTGCTTTCTGTATTGATAATTAAGAACCTTTTATGGTGGTGTTTACTAATATTAAAAAATAGTTTAAAAACTACTCTAGATTCCAGAGAGCATTTTGGAGAGACATTTAATAAAGCTACAGACTATTGCAGGTTTTGTTTTGTTTTGTTTTTTTCCCGAGTTTATCTGATTTCCACTGACTTTTTGTCTCTCTGAGCATAGAAGGTCAAAAATTATGCTCACAAGTGACGTTGCCTCTTTGTCCTTGTGGGGGCTGAGAAATGCCTTATAAACAAACTCAATTTTCCTGTTCTCTTCAAATTTAGGAAATGTTCATTCTTCAGAGCTGCTTCTTGCTTCCCTGCTCTACACTTTTACAGTACGTGTATGTGTCTATATAGTTATGTATACTTAATTCATAAATGTGCATGAGAATGCTACTAATATACAAAAGCTACTAGATATTTATGTCCATGCAATCTAAGACAAAGAACAGGTTGGGTTAGTAAAATGATTTCCTGTACAATATCTGAAACAAATGATAAGAAAAGGAGGGAGACTGGCTTGACAGAACATCAGCATTTCTTGTGTGTTTTCTCATTCTCTTCAGTGGTGTCCATGAAACTGAATTCTTCCAGGAAAATGACTGAAGTTAGCTGTGGGTAGTGCAGGTGCTGAACCTTGAAGGACATGGAGGGGAAATACTACATTCTTCCCTAGGGATCTGCTATTGCAGTTTGGATACTCAGTGAACAGAGCTGTAGTATGACCTTGCCACAGCTGTTGTTGGGCACTCATACGGGAGTTTCTCCTTCTCTGTCAAGGAATTTTTAGGTAGTCAGTAGTAACAGAGCTAGGATGGCTTACATACTTGAAGAAAGGTTTGTATCATGAAACTTCTAGCTGATATAATAAGAGACTTCTTGCTGTGGAGTCTCTCAGTTGTATTTATAATAATTTTCTTAGATGTTTGAGCTATTACTTCATAGTACTGAGTGCAACATTGTGTTTAAAATGAACTAAAACTGATCTGGTAAGAAGTTTCTCAGTGTCATTGACTTACCTTGCTTTTGCAGTTCATTTGTTGCCATGTCTGCTACCTCAAGACTGCAGTGCTGTAATGTAAATATTGCAAACTGAAATTGGCACTAGATACCGTTGTACACTGGTTAAAATTCTCAATAAACTTAAAAGCTTGTGGGTTTTTGGGTGTATCTTGGGTTGTGCTGATTGAAGAGAAGGCTTAGGGGAGACCTCATAACCATGTACCAGTACATAAAGGGTGGCTACCATGAGGAGGGAGACTCCTTTTTACAAAGAGTCACGAGGTAAAGATGAAGGTTAATGGGTACAAGTTGCTGCTGAGAAGATTTGGACTGGATGACAGAAAAAAAGCTTTCACCATTTGGACTCTGAGACATCAGAATATACTCCCAAGAGAAGTAGCAGATTCCCCAATGTTAGGCGGTTTCAAGGCTCAGTTTGAGAGGGTGCTGGGCCATCTCACTTCAACCTTTCAGGGTAAGAATGTAGTTTGACTAGATGATCCTTGAGGTGTCCCTTCCAACCTGATTTTCTATGAATCTATGAAAATAGAATTGAATAATTAATTAGAAGGGACCTACAATGATCATATAATCCCAAGTGCTTGATCACTTGGGAGGGGCGGGGGGGAAATGTTATTAATGGCATTGTGCAAGTGCCTCTTAAACACTGGCAGACCTGAGGCATTGACCACCTCTCTAGGAAGGCTGTCCCAGTGTTTGAGCACCCTCAGTAAACAAACTTCCTACTGTCCAGTCTGAATCTTCCCTGGGGTGCAGCTTCAAACCATCCAATGTGTCCTGTGACTGGATATTGGGAACATTTGTTCAGCACCTCACTATCTGCTTCTCGGGAAGCTGTAGAGAGCAAGTCCTCAGCTGCTCTGTATAGGATGTTCCCTGCAGCCCTTTCCCTGGTCTCATCTTCCTCTAGGGATGCATTCAAGGGTCTTCCTGCCACAGAATGGTAGGAGTCGGAAGGGACTTCTGAAGTTGAGTCCAAACCTCCTGCATGAGCAGCATCACCTAAAGCACATCACAAGAACACATCCAGACAGGCCTTCAGAGTCTCCAGAGATAGACTCCACCACTTCTCTGGGCAGGCTGTCCCAGTGCTTTGCCATCTGCAAGGAAGTTATTCCTCATCTTTAGATGGAACTTCCTATGACATAGTTTATGCCCACTATCTCTTCTTTCAGTGGGGACCACTGACAAAAGTCTGGCCTGATCTTCCTGCACCCACTGCTTACATATTTTTTAAGTGTTAATTAGATTCCCTTCTCAGTCTCCTCCAAGCTGGACAGACCCAGCTCTCAGCTCTTCTTCATATGGTAGATCTTCCAGTCCCTTAAGCATCTTTGTGGGCCTGTGCTGGACTGTCTCCAGTAGTTTTGTCCATCTTGAGCTGGAGTGCTCCAAACTGAACACTACTCCAGGTGTGACCTCACCAACATGCAGTAGAGGGGGAGGAGAACCTCCTTTGACCTGTTGGCTACATTCCTTAATGCCCCTAGCATGCCACTGGCCTTGGCCACGAGAATGCTGCTGCCTCATGGTCATCTTGTTGTTTACCAGGTCTCCCAGGTCCTTTTCCTCAGAGCTGCTCTCCATGCCCTTAAGTTTTGAGACCTGTAACTGCACTAAGTGCTCAAAGTAAGGCTGCACCAGTGTTGAACAAAGTGGGATAACTGCATCTTCTGGCCATCTGATTATGTTGTGTTTATGCTACAGAACATGCTGTGCCATTTTGGCTGCCAGGGTGTACTGCTGACTGAGCCTTCTGTCAACCAGCATCCCCAGATACTTTTCATCAGGACTGCTCTCTAGCCAGTCCTCTCCCAGTTCACACTGGTTGTAAAATCCAGTATTTAGACTTGTTACATTTCATAGCTTAATGCTCCAATCTATCTCGATCCCTCTGCAAGGCCTCTTGACCTTCAAGAAAGTCAACAGCACCTCCCAGATTCATATCAGCAAACTTAACTGATGATGCAATCCATGGAATGACAGAACAGCTAAGACATTTGGTTGCCTCAGCTGAGCTGCTATAGCTCAGTGGCAGAAATTTATGGTTGAAGTTGTCACTATGATAAAATGAAATCATACCTGGATTTCCAAGGTAAAAGTTTGAGATAAGCTTTAAAGAAAAATTAATGACTGTTGAGGTACACTTTGAGGAGAATATTTAGGGGTTTTTTTTAACTGCTATTCTCTGAAGGGACTTTCCATTTTGCTCATTAATTATTTGATTAACTTCCAGTAAGCATTTAAAAATTATGGATGTAATGATTTGCAGTAATAGATGTGTGAAGTTATTCACAAAATGCTTGTTTAAACCTGTTTTTATGAACTCATGCATAAAGAACTGCATCTCTTGTATACCTCTGTTAGTAACTGGCTTTTGAATGTCTTAATTGTGAAAAGAGAACTGGGAGAGCTAAGATGACATGAAAACAAACTTAGTATATTTTTAGAAGTAGCAGTATAAATGTACACATTTTTAATCACAGTTTTCAGAATTTAAATATAATTAATATGATACCATGTCTTAAGTAATGAAGGAAACCCATTGATGACAGAACTCAACTTTGCATGTTGTGTTTTGTATGATCTACCCTGGAATAGAAGTGAGGTAGCTGTTGCCATGTTTGAACAGTTGGTGGCTCCAATGCTTTGCAGCTGTCAGAATGCCATAACGCCAAAACAAGTTCCTTCAGTTCTAGCTATGTTGAAAGTGGCAAAAAGTTTAAAAGAAGATTGAAATTAGTAACCCCTAGTAAGTAGCTAAACACTTCTAACTTGCACTTTAAGCCACAATATAAATGCTCTGCTTAAACCTTAAATAAATGTAACTTCCATTATTCCTGCCTAGCTTAAGATAAAATATAAGGGTTTGTGTTTTGGGTTATTTTTTTTCTTTTATGAAGTGCCTGTTCAGAATCAGTAGCAGTATTCTTAAAACCAGCAAACTGACAGAGCATTCCTGCTTCATATTGCTGCAGCAGCATCATACAGGCACATACATTTCCTGGGATTTTTTTTTTTTATGAATTTAAAGTATTTCGAGCAAATTTTTTGTACTGAAGTCACCTGAAATGTGCTTCCAAGGTTGGAATATAATTAGAGGTATAGAGTTTATTGGAAAACTGACTTGGTTTTTCTTTTAAGCTTATAAACAACAGGCTAACGTCTTGTGCTGCTGTGTCTTGTTCCTACAGTGAACTTCTAAGTCACTCACATTTTATTCTTAGTTTCCATGAAGTGTATGTTAATGCTATTGGCAAGACAGGAAAAATGCCGGGTTCAGAGATCCTCGTACAGGGTATGTCTTGAGCTAAACTTTTCAGCTCCTGACAGAGAGGAGTTTGGTTCTAGTTTATAAAAGATTTTGTTCCTTTGTAAGAAAAACTCATTTCTTTGGGTGGCAGTGGTGTCAAGTATGTCCTTAAGCACCCTTTTTTTTTTTTTTTTTTTAATATGAGGACCTGGGCCTAACTGTTCCTCTATACTAGTTTCATTCATATGTTTAATACAAAGTGGGAAGTAAACTTGAAATACAGCTTCACAAGTAGTTCACAGGCAGCACAATTCATGAAACCTGGTTGTGTGGTGATGATTTGCTTTGGTATCCGAAATAATCCAATTTCCTTTTGAAGTTTTTACGTAACAGAGGCTTTTTTTTTTTAATATCTCATAACATCAGAGAAATACCCATTAGCAAGTTAAGGGCATTAACATCATTACACAATGTGGTTTTGTTTAATAAAAAAAAAATTAATGTTTGAACTTTTTGTATTGTGAATTTCATTAACAAATTCATAGGTTTTGTGTGCTGGTAAAAACTACATCTTGCTAAAGGTAGAATGATGTATAAAAAGAGCATGTGATTTCACTAGGGAGAAGGTTCAGCATCCTTTCATGAGAAAGTTACGGACATATTTTCAATAGTTTTTCTGTAGAAAGGTTTTTGGATGCCAGTACTTTCTCTGTCCAGTACCCACACTTGGTAGATTGAGGTTCTGCTCTATCCCACATCAGTCACTTGCATTCTGAATGTATGAATGGTACTAGAGAAAATGAGGGTGTCTGCATTCATATTTTTTGCTCATTTACTTAAGATGTAACCAAATTACTGCCTTTTTGATCTGAATTTATTACTTGGTAAGCATTCTTTCATTTGTCTGTTCAGGTAGGACATAATGATGAGGTAGGTCACCTGCTCAATACTGGCAGCATATAGCTATTAATGATCTAGAAATAAGTGTCTGGGAGTAGTTTTTGATGGAAATGTAAGCCCTTACGGACTTTTAAGAGTGCCTAGGTTTGCCTTGATTTTTAAATTACTGAATTCTGGATTTAGTGCCAGCAAAACATGCATCTGTAATTGCCTGGATTATGTTGCATGAATTGAGGGCTAGGACTTAGTGGAGAAAATTTAGTGGAAAATTGAGTTGATCCCTAAGGGCAAAATTCAGTGCAGAATCAAATTTAACAGCTTTGGTGGTATCTTTTTCAGTTTGATTCTATGAACAATAAGCAACACTTTGAAAAATATGAGAGCTGAAGGATAGAACACAAGGATTCATCCTGCTGTGTAAAGTTTTTTTCTATGAGAACTGAAATAACACTGTGTGTATGGGCAAACACACAGTCTTCAAACTTTGCTGTTGTATGTGAACAGCTGCAGGGGTGCAAAGGAAGAGAGAACATAGATGTCTTTTATCTTCGAGTGTCAGTAAGACTGTCTGTGACTAGTAGAAGTGGCATGTTACTGTAAGAACAGGGTCTGGGAGTTATGAAGAATTCTGTAACTTAGGTTTTATGTCTTAAGGGAATGTCCTGAGAGGCATGTATTTTCCCTTTGTAACTTGTTCTAAGAACAAAGGTGACTCCAGCTTTATACTTACTTTGGAGCCTGTACAGATATGATTCATGCATAAAAATGCAAGGCAAAAATTATTTACTTTTTTTCCCCGAGATTTACAGTTGTTTAGAACTTAGTGAATCAATAACAACAACTTTTTGGAGGGGGAAGGGGGACTCTATATATTTTTGAATGTTTCAGTGTTCCTCCAGCTGCTCAAGGAAAAAAGAAAGCTAAAATCTAGTACATTATAAACACACTGTTGGTCCAGGTGCAGGAAGTTGAAATACCAAGTACATTCTGTTTAGGTGCAAGTCATATGGGTTAGACCGTTTATGAGTAGTTTTTAATGTCACAAACAAAAGCTGAGAAGCTGAGCATTGTTCAAGAAGGACAGGGAACTGCTTGAAAGAATCCAGCACAGAGCCCCAGAGATGCTGAAGGGGTGGAATGTCCCCCTTATGAGGGAGCTGGGGCTCTTTAGCTTGGAGAAGAGGAGCCTGAGCGGTGACCTCATTTGTGTTGATAAAGGTGTGCAGTGTGGGGAGGACAGAGCCAGACTCTGCTCAGGAATATCCAGTGACAGGACAAGGAGCAATAGGAGCAAGCTGGACCAGAGGAGGTTCCACGTGAACATAAGGAAAAAAAAACTTTTTCACTGTGAGGCTAACAGAATCCTGGAACAGACTGCCCAGACAGGTTGTGGAGTCTCCTCTGGAGACATTCAAAACCCACCTGTGTGACCTGCCCTAGCTTATCCTGCCCTGGCAGAGAGGTTGGACTGGATGATCTTCCAAGGTCTCTTCCAACCACTACTGTTCTGTGATTCACTAGAGAGTTAGTGTAAATGCTTTTGTCACAGTCTGACAGTGGTTCGTCAGTGTGATCTCAAAGGGCAAAACACAGGTGACTCACACCAAAGGGATGGTGGGGAAGGACTATTGACAAAGTCTTGTAATGACAGGACAAGGGGTAATGGGTTTAAACTGGCAGAGGGGAGATTTAGACTGGATGTTAGGAGGAAGCTCTTTCCAGTGAGGGTGGTGAGACACTGGCACAGGTTGCCCAGGGAGGTTGTGGCTGCTCCCTCCCTGGAGGTGTTCAGGGCCAGGCTGGATGAGGCCTTGAGTGACCTGTACTAGTGGGAGGTGTCCCTGCCTATGGCAGGGGCTTGGAACTAGATGTTCTTTGAGGTCCCTTCCAACCTTACCATTCCATGATTTACTTCAATCAACAATAAAACTTTATTGTTTGGCCATAAGAGATAGAGAAGAGTGAGAAGAGAAAAGGGGAGAGAGAAGGGATCCTACAGCTACCAGCAATGCAAAGGTCCTGAAGATACGTCTCTGGTCCCAGGGTCCAGTCCTGATGGTCCTCTTGTTTTTTGTCATGATTTCCTTAGCAATGCCAGGACATCAGTCTCCTACAGCAGCAGTTCCATTCTTANCAAGGTCTCTTCCAACCACTACTGTTCTGTGATTCACTAGAGAGTTAGTGTAAATGCTTTTGTCACAGTCTGACAGTGGTTCGTCAGTGTGATCTCAAAGGGCAAAACACAGGTGACTCACACCAAAGGGATGGTGGGGAAGGACTATTGACAAAGTCTTGTAATGACAGGACAAGGGGTAATGGGTTTAAACTGGCAGAGGGGAGATTTAGACTGGATGTTAGGAGGAAGCTCTTTCCAGTGAGGGTGGTGAGACACTGGCACAGGTTGCCCAGGGAGGTTGTGGCTGCTCCCTCCCTGGAGGTGTTCAGGGCCAGGCTGGATGAGGCCTTGAGTGACCTGTACTAGTGGGAGGTGTCCCTGCCTATGGCAGGGGCTTGGAACTAGATGTTCTTTGAGGTCCCTTCCAACCTTACCATTCCATGATTTACTTCAATCAACAATAAAACTTTATTGTTTGGCCATAAGAGATAGAGAAGAGTGAGAAGAGAAAAGGGGAGAGAGAAGGGATCCTACAGCTACCAGCAATGCAAAGGTCCTGAAGATACCTCTCTGGTCCCAGGGTCCAGTCCTGATGGTCCTCTTGTTTTTTGTCATGATTTCCTTAGCAATGCCAGGACATCAGTCTCCTACAGCAGCAGTTCCATTCTTAAAACAGTGGAACTGTCCATCAAAGGTGGCAGGTACAGACTGTTGGTACTGTGTTGGTTTCTTCCCACAGAAGCTTCCATCTGTACCAAATTCCATTGTGTGGGACCAGCAACTTAAACAGTAAGTTACTATGGGGTAGGCTACTGCAGACTCATGCTAAGATGTTAGCATCCTTGAAGGTAATGGGGTCACAATTCCTGATGCCAGTGATGAGACACATAATCTCAGACTGGTCCGTACAGCTTCCAAGGGTGCAAGGATGTGAATAGTACCCAGAGCTGTGAGTGATTACAGTAGAAGTGTCTATACATGTATATATTGACTTACCTGTTGACTTGCTGAGGCGGTGCCTGGGAACAAGTAGTTTCCAATTGCATAGTCTCCTAGGGCATCATTATTCTGATGAAGTGAAAATGTTGTGAACTTCAGATACAGACTAAGGGAAATTACTAGCATCTCAAGGCATGATGAAACTTGGATTTCAGTTTATAAAATGTAAGCAAGTGTCCCTTTGTGGCATGTAGGGAAGAGAATATGTAGCCCCCTGTGTATTCTGTGTTTAGATGGAAATTGTGTTGACTTTTTGCTGATGATTTAAAGGAGAATATTTAAAAAGACCTTGGCCTCTGCAAATATTTAATACTGATGATGCTAAACTGAAACTGGTATTGAGTGTAGATTTCTTATTAGTATCAGGTTGCAGAACTGTACTTTCTCCAATTATGCAATAGATTCTTCCTCTGTGTTACATGCTACCATTCTGTAGAAGTTGCTGCTTTTCTTTGTTGCAGTCTCCTCTGCTGGGCATTCCCTCTTATGTGTTCTTTCTGATAATGTCTTAATTGTACAGGCCTGAGTTAACTATCTTGTAAGGAAGACAAGCAATACTAATGAAAAGAAAACAAGAGACAGAGAATGTTCACCCTGGAATATCTGGGGAAGTCTCCATGGAAACAGTGTACCTAGCAGTGAGGAGAAGTACTTTACAAAGTAAATGGCTGGCTGTGGAGCTACGCTTGAAGTTATTAAATAAAACCTTTATGAAAATAGATGTGCAGTTACATTCTGGATACTACTCCGACGTGAATGCTTGATCTTAGAACTGCTGTAAAGAACTGGAGCGCTGCTGGCTTTGTAAAGCCTTCTCACTTCTAAGGGAAAAGGGCAGTAATGCAGGACTTTGACGATCCTGGGATTCCCGGGAGTGGACCCGCCCGGAGGAAACTCCTCCTCTGTTTGGCAGGGCGGGGTGGGGCTCTCCTGCTGTCGACTCTGGCGCCCGTTGCGGACGCACGCCCGGTTTGCCGCGGGTGCCTCTGGTGAGCGGCAGGAGGCGCCAGAGCGCAGGGCGGCGGGAAGCGAGAGGTTGTGCCTGCGGCTGGAGGGCCTGGGTGAGGGTGCGGGGCACAGCGCGGCCCCGCCTCCGGGCTTCCAGCGGCGCTTTGGCTCGCAGCGGTTTGCGTGAATCCCGAAATCACTGAGTTTGGAAAAGCCCTCTAAGATCCTCGAGTTAAACCATGCACCCACCACCACCGTGTCCCAGAGTGCCATGTCTAAATGTTCTTTGAGCACTTCCAGGCATGGTGACTTCCCTGGGCAGCCTGTTCATTACCTGACTACTCTTTCAATACAGTATGGTTTCCTAATAAGCAGTCTAAACCTCCCCTGGTGCAACTTGAGGCTGTTTCTTCTTGTCCCATCACTAGGTACTTGAGAGACCGCCCCCCACCTGGCTAGAACCTCCTTTCAGGTCGAAGAGAGCAATAAGGTCTCTCCCTCCAAACTGAAGAACTCCACTTCTCTTAAGTTCACATGAAGAACACATGAGGAGTTAACACAGCAGAGACTGGGAATGGCGACACAAGGGATGCCAGGGCCATAGTGCACTGGGGGAAGCAGCAACTACAGTTCAGATTGAAAAACACCAAATAGCAGTAGGACAGCACTTGTTACTCTTGCGTGGGTGGCAGCAGGTGGTGCCAATGGCCTGCGAGACTCTGGCCTGCCGCCACTTCCCCAGTGTGCTCTCTCTCATCTGTCCCTACCTGAGGTTGGTCACAGTTGACAGTTCTTTGTGATTGCAAGCACGAAACAAAATACTGCACTCTTCGTTTTCATAAAGACTTTCAGTTAAAATGCATAGTTTTGTTGGTTTTTTCGTTTGTTTGTTTTAAAAAGATGCAGAAAATACTCCACTTTGAGAGTTTAAATCAGGTCAAACTTGTGTAAGACTGGTATCAACTTTTCTTCAGTGCTACAGCTAATGGACCATTAGATGAGTTAAACTTTGAGTCGTCTGTGAAGTTTTACTGGGCTTACTGTAAGTACATAGGTGTCACTGATAACAGTGTGGTAGTGTTATGAATCCAAATGCTGTGCAGCTTTTAGTCCTAGTTTACTGGCTTAATTACCTCAACCAAGAAGAAGAGGATGATCATTTTGGGGTTGCTGTGGGTGTTGTTGTTTTGGTGTGGGTGTGTGTGTGTTTTTTTTTTTTTTACTTTCCGTAATAACTGTAGAATAGTTCTGTGTAACTCAATAAAAAGTTGGTGGTTTGTTTTTTTTATTTTTTCCCCCACCCCCCCATGCTGTTGCTGTAACTTCAGGGAGCTCCACTGAGTGCTGGAATCCTTGCTCCATCCAAAGCTGTATAATAAGTACAAGGACAGTATCAGAAACATGAGCTGACAGAGAGCCTGTATTACACTAGAAACAGATGGTTAGAATTTGCCACTGGAACATGATGTGAACATACTGATCATCACAACAGTCCATGTTCTTAACGAAAAACATGCTTAATTTCTGTGTTATGTATGAAGAGTTAAAAGATACATAGGAAAGAAAGCTTTGAAGAATGACTTAGGCAGCTTAATGGATGTGTGAACTACTTTCAGATATGAGACAAATAGGACATACCATGAAAGTATTTGATGATTTCAGATGGAGGCTGGTGCTGTAGTCCTCTTGAAGTGGCAGCTTCCCTTTGCATGGTGAGATGGGAACAGTAAAATTATATGGAATCAAAGCCAACTGACTTGTGTTTGACACAAGAAAGAATGTGAGAAAAGTGCAATTAGTCAAAGTGACAAGGCAGAAGGGGTTGTTTTTGTAGTAGTTCTCTGAGATGGCACAGCCATATAAGATGTTTTAGGTAGTTATAGGATCACAGACCAAAGGAGAATGGCATCTATGTAGATGAGCAGAAAACTTAGTGCCATACGCCAAAAACAACAGAAAGTTTCATTTTAGTTTCATTTTTAGCATGGTGTGATTCAGAGGGATAAGTTGAAAGTGTAACCTCATCCATCAGTGCATCAGCATTTCAGGTAATACAGTGGCATTGTCTGTGATTAAGAAAAGGAGGCAAAATGAGAATTTGTGGTAGTGGTGTTCTTTAGTCACCTTATACAGACAGCTAGATATCCACAAGGAGCTACCAAATGCACATGTTAAGGCTTTAGTTAAGAGACAAGTCTCTAGTCAATATTAATGTTCTTTCCTCAGGTTAATAAATATTTATTCTCATGTTAAAATAAGAGAAGTCCCTTTCTTCTGCATATTGTTGCAAACACGCAGAAACTTTTCCCAGAATATTTGATTAATAAAACTTGTTAGCTAAAATACAAATTTTAATGCTAAAATCAGAGAAGCTTCAAAGCATAAAACCTTTAGGAAAATTAAATCTCATAATTAAGCTAAAGTTAATTAGTACTTTCATCACCCCTGTGCTAAAGTTATTTTAAAAAACAACCCAAATCAACCCTCCAAATCCTCCGACAAACTAAAACTCACCCCACCTTTTGGACTAAGCTAGAATCGTCCTCGTCATGAAAGACTGAGTTAAACCATGTATATTCAGTTTCTTACCACACAGCTCTCTTCTTCCTTAGCCTGTAGATCTGGAGGGTAGAGGTTTCTCAGAATTGCTACTAGTGGAAGACAGGAGGAAGTACCAATTCAAATTAAAGGCATAGGGTTCTTGAGGTTTCCCAGTACTATCTGTTGCTGTTGGCAAACTTTTGTACAACTGTGAGGTAAATGGGAAGCTTATTTTTTTTTAAACTTAAATAGAAAAGTAGGAATACTTGTCTCTGTGTCTTAGCCTGCAAGAATTTTTCCCTGTCTCCTAATATTTTATTTTTGTATGTTTATTGTGATCGCTGTGTGTCTTGTACTATAGCTATTGAGGTTGGCATTTCATGGGTCCTAGAACTTCCTTTGCCATCTTAAGGTTGCTGAATAAGTTGCTGTTCTTTGTCTCCACAGTTGAGTTGTTTTGCCCAATTACATTTTTCAATGTATGAAAGTAATTATTCTCTTTGAGAAAGAGTGATTTACTGACTGATGGGGTTTGCTGCCTACTACCACCTTCACACAAGGTGTGCATTTTTAACTATTTATAAGTTTGGTTTTTTTTTTTAATTTAAAACACTTTTATTTTTTTAAGTTGCAGTGAGACTGCCTGTTCTGTGTTTTCCTCATGAAGGGCCTAAAATGCCTTTTGCTGTAGTTTAATTTATGAGGAACCTTGTTCACTCTGTATTCCTCAACAGTGTATGAACAGTAGAACAAATTCTGTAAAGGACATTTTGTGTAATGTATTTTGGAACTTGGTGACAGAAGGAAGCTGCCAAGTCCAGGGGTACAGATATTTCAAAAAGGTAAATAGTAGTCCTCCCTGCTTCTTATGAACTCTGCCACTCTGTAGACTGGAGAATGTTAATGTAACACAATTCCTTTTAGTGCTTTCCTCAGCAGGGCAATGATTGATCTCTAGTGCAAATTGTAATGACTTCCATGCCAGTGTGTTAGCCATATTAAAATGGATGCCTGGAGTAAATTGCACAGAACTAAATTTGCAGTCTCATGTTGGAATTGTTGCCACAGAGGAAAGATTTATTTTTAAAGTGAAAGCTGGAATAGACTAATGATGTACAGTGCTGAATGACCACCAGCATCTCCAAAATAGACTGATTCCCAGCTATCAGGGGTAAGGGCGTGACATTTAAATTTGTACATGGAGGGGATTGTGAACTCTGGCATCAAGGAAGCTATTAAAAAGATAACCTGGTGAGTCTCACCTGCTTCCTTGGCTGTCTTGACAGGTAACATTGGACTTTGGCTTGTAGACATAAGATGGTTTTGCAAACTGGTTGCCACTTTTGCCAAAAACCCTGAAACTTTTGAAGGCATCTTGAAGATCGTTCAGCTTTTGGGGACATTTTTCAGAAAAGCCTAAGTTCAGCATTTGAAGCCAAACTGAATTGTGTATGTTACTGCCAGTTCGTAAACCTATTGCCAAGAGCTTCCTAGAGCACTACAAATTATTTTAAGTCTTTGGTTTTTTTTTTTACTGCTTACACGCAAACGCATTGCTTCCTTTCCTTGCGCGTTTCTCCTCCACACCCTGCAGCCCCACCACACCAGGTCTCCTCCCTTCTCCAGGCGGGTCCCGCCCACTCCCAAGCCCCGACGGGGCGGTGTGAAGCCGTCGTGACATCGGCCGTGGGTAGCACCCTCCAGCCGCCATCCCTGGCGTTAAGGAGGCCCCCCCCTTGTGGAGAGGGAGCAGCGGGCGGGGAGCCGGCGGGGCTGGGCACGGGAAGGGGGGCGACGGGCAGCGCGGGCAGCTTCCCCCAGCTGCGGGCCGGCGGTGGGTTAGCGGCACTTTGTCTGCGCGCTCTGCGGCAGCTGACAGCGGCCGGCGGGGCCATGGCAGAGAAGAACCTGAGCCTCAGCGGCCTCAGCCTCGGGGTCCTGCTCCTGGCCGCCGTCTCGGGGGTCGCGGAGCCGCCGCCGAGCTGCGAAGGTATCCGGAAAGTTTTCCAGCTGCGTCAGCTCGGCCGCCTTAGAGGCATCCCGGAGTCCCCGCGGACGGGTAAGGGACCTGCCCTAGCTGCGGGTGGGGTGAGTTGGACCAAATTCTCTCTGGAGGTCCCTTCCAACCCCTGCCTTCTGTGATTCTCTGAACAACTGCTATGGGCGGAGGATTGGCTGCAGCGAGGCCCCGGGGGTTGCCATGCCTGGGTGCGTGGACGGCGAGTTTGAAGTCAGTGCGGCTGGCGGTGGTGTTGCAGCTCCGCTGGGCACCTCGGGTGACCCTCTGGCCGCTGCTCGGGACCCGATGCCGCGTTCGGGGGGTGGGCAGGAGGACCGACCGGACTCCGTAGCGATCGTCGGGCTTGATGGGATCGTTCTCGGGGCGAAAGGCATGCCCGGTTTACTTCATCTAGGGAGAAAGGTGTTCTCAGAGTGCGGGTTCTGCAGAAACGAGAGCATCCCGGCACCTGCTTAAAATCCCCATGCGCTGGTTTCCATGCCCTGTGGCGTGCGGCGCCGGGGAGGTAGAGCCAGCCTTAACCCGGGGATCCCCCTGCTTAGAGCCGTCCGTGGGCAGACATAGATACAGCCGCGCCGGGAGCAAACCCTGAAGGAAGGGGAGAGCCACCGAACTCTGTCTGGGACTGGTGGAGTTACTCTTGTGTGAAATGAGAATGATTTACACCACTGCAAGTGATGGGTCTGCACGTTACCGGAGGTCTGCCTGTCTCTGTAATTAAATAAAATTCCCGGGAAAGTAATGCCTTAATGGCAATTTGAGTGCATCCTAGCCTGTATAGTGACAGTGAAACTATTTTCAAGCGGATACCAAATGACATTGCAAAGCATGTATGTGGTATTTGGGGTTTGTTTTTAGCCTCATGAGAATATCAGTTGATTTCGGTGGTTGTAATCATAAAATTAAAATGCAGATTTTGTAATTGTTGGTGACACAGGGTTAAAAAAACACCTTTTTTTTTTTTACGCACATCTGTAAAGTGAGTTCTTATTTAGATGACAAGTAAATGTGTCAGTGCTTTTCTGACAGAAAATAACTTCTTAATGCAGAAAAGATTAATTAACATCCTTCCCCCCTTTACTTAAAAATATCAATAACCTCTACCTTTTTTTTTGTTTAAAGATAATCTGTGTAATTTTTATTAACTCCACAAATTGAGATAAGGCATACTACATTTATTCCTAAAGGAACCACTTCAAAATGCAGCTTTCTAATGACTCTAATTTTAAACATATCAGACAATCCTAAACTTAAGACACTTAACATGGCAGCTTGGCATTTACAAACTGAAGTACTATATTTAGGACACCAGAACACTTGACAATACGAATTTTCTTATTGCTATTGACAGGGGGTTGGAACTAGATGATCCTTGAGGTCCCTTCCAACCTTACTATTCTGTGATTCTATGACTAAAGATCTTACTATTGTCTTCATTAAAAAGAAAGAACTTCAGTAGTTAATAGTACTGTGCAAATTAAGGGATATGAAAAGTGAAATCTGAGTCAGATCCTCTCAGTGATTTAATTTTTTGTGCTAAAGAATAATACCAGTACAAATGACATGGTATCACTTTACTTATGTTCTCATTCTGTAGTCTAGCATAATTGTTACATTTTCTCTGTCTTTACTAATTACTTTGGTACCATCCATTCACATACTGGGGATAGGGAGACAATGTATTGCCTCCAGAGTGAAGAACTGTGTTACCCTATGTATGTTACTTCTGCACTACTCTCTGATTTCACCCTTCCCCTATAATATTTTTATAACAGGGCTGTATTTTTTTCCCTTGGGTTTTTTTTTTCTGCATTAGCTGTTCATTAAGCAAATGCCAGATCTGAATTATAAGAGTAATGACAGAATTCCTTTCTCCACTGCTGCCCCATCAAGTAGGGTAGCAGGAGGTGTGGTACAGCTGTCTGGTCAGCAGCCTTTCCCTCTTAAAGGAAATGGAATTGCTGTGGGCAGCCTGGAAAGTGCTAGCCCTCTAGGAGCTGAATGCAGGCATCAGAGTTCTCGCTCTGAGTAGCTTTGATCTCAGAGGTGCACAAAACAAATAACTGCTGATAGTAACAGAATTGGATATGACAAGAAAATGGGGATTAAATAAGTATTTAAAAAGATTTAGGTGTGATTAAAAATAATTTTGGCTGGAAACAATGTGAAGAGGAAAGAAATGTCAGTTTTTGTTACTGATCTTTTCAGTTTTCTTTTGAGGCAACAAGTGAAATATATTTTAAACTCTCATGACACTTAGAAATGCAGTTGTGTGCAGTGCACACTTAGAAATGCAGTTGTGTGCAGTGCACACTTAGAAATGCAGTTGTGTGCAGTGCACACTTAGAAATGCAGTTGTGTGCAGTGCACACTTAGAAATGCAGTTGTGTGCAGTGCACACTTAGAAATGCAGTTGTGTGCAGTGCACACTTAGAAATGCAGTTGTGTGCAGTGCACACTTAGAAATGCAGTTGTGTGGATCAGTCTCTTCTCCCAGGCAACCAGCAGCAGAACAAGGGGACACAGTCTCAAGTTGTGCCAGGGCAGGTCTAGGCTGGATATTAGGAGGAAGTTCTTCAGAGAGAGTGATTGAAATGGGCTGCGCAGGGAGGTGGTGGAGTCGCCATCCCTGGAGGTGTTGAAGAAAAGACTAGATGGGGTACCTGGTGCCATGGTCTGGTCGATTGGCTAGGGCTGGATGCTAGGTTGGACTGGATGATCTTGGAGGTCTCTTCCAACCTGGTTGATTATATGATTCTATGAATCTGTTTTGTGGTGTGAGCTGTAGCACAGGTGTGCTGGGATGCCTGTACCTTGCTAGGGCATCTGCTAGTAGGAGGATGAACTTAGAGGATGTTAAGAAGGAGCCAGACTTGTACTGCAGTGTTGCCTATGGTGTCCTTTGAAAGCTGTATGAAGAATGCCCTATCTCTAGAAGCACAGCTGAGCACAGCATTGAGAGAAGTCCTGGAGACATCTGAGCAGAGATACAGAAAGAGTAGAGGTTCAACAGTGTGGACAATCAGGGACATGTGCTCCAGGCACCTCTTTTATTTAGCAATGCTGAAGTGCTTTACAGCAATCATAATGGTGGCAATTAATGCCAAGTCTGGAGGGGTGCACTTAACAAAAATTAGATAACATATTAAAGGATGTGCATGAGAAGAACCATCTGACACGGGCTGCAAATCCACTGTGCAATAAACCACTGATTTAAACAACTGCTTCCAGGCCCTGTGGCATTTTAAAAGGCTTTATCATCACAGTCCAAGGTTTGTTCTGAGATTTTCTTTAGGTTCTTAATTTGATCTCATGGAATATTTGTTGAAGTAGACAGGCCAAAATTTACCACACATCTGGTCTTTTTCTGGCAATTAAAGTCCTCTTCCTATCAGCACTTGTTTATCTCATAGCATTGAAAATAGGAATTTGTATGGCTGAGATCATGAGTGAAAGTTTGAAATCAGTTCCATATTTTCTGGAATTCCTCAGAATAATTAAATTTTATTTTTGCTGAACAGTCTTTTCTACACCTGTTTGGGATGTAAAACCTTTCCTATACTGTAACTGTTTGTGTTAATATGTATTTATTACAGGCTAAGTTACTTCTCTTCTTGCTGTCTTGTGGTCTTACCTAAAAGGAGATTGCAGTGTGGAACCTTCAGAATTTGGTGCTGAAAGGAGCCACTATTACATATTGCACCAGAAAATGGTTTCTCACTGTATATATAAAAAAAGTTTATTGACAAAACAATTTCTGTGGAAGACAGGAAGATTTTTAGATGTGAAAACAGAAAATAAGTTTGTGGGGTCTAGAAATCAAGTGTACTGAAATGGAACTACCTGTTTCACTTGTTGGTTTACATATCTTCTTCTGAAATATTATTGGTTAGCTGTTGTTTGCTCTTCAACTCCATAAAGAAACAACTACAAAACAACTCTGAATTTTGAGGGAACCACTCCATTTTTAGTCATCTGGATTCTTTTGCGTGTTATATTTGGTTACTTTTCCCTGACCATTGAAAGCAGCTGCATTTAATGAGCTGAAACAGAAGTAGGTCAATAAAATGTACTTTGTATGAACATGATTTGCCATTTTAAAGTATAAAACAAAGTTCCCTTAGAGTTGGGAATGATATCCATGATAAAAAGATCCTGCTTAAAAATATTTACCATCAAATTAAGGAATTAAAATAATATTGAGGAGGTAGCTGGAATCACAGACAACTATCTGTTAGTATTTTAGAGCTTTGCTAAAAATCCAAATGTCTTCTTGAAGCTATTCTAAAACTCAAAATAAGCTTGGATAAGATTTCATGTTAGCTCCTGCTTTACAAGGGGCAAAGTAGAGAAGGTTTGAAAACCAAGTAATGCTTAACATTTGTTTAAAATACTAAGCACAGTTTGGGTAATAGAGGCAATCTTTCAGTTATTTAATGTTAATACTAAACAAGCATTATGAACATCTGTGCCTATATACAGAGGGAACTGCATGTGAGCAGGTTCTGTGTGTATTATATGTTAAGAACTAAAATGTAGTAGTTGAAAGGTCATATGTATTTGAAAAATGACACAAAGGTTTTGTGCAAGATCTACTTTACTGAACTTCATAGGAAAAGATCATTGCTTCTAAGAAATAAAGCTACTTTTTGCTTGTGAAAGACACAAGTCAGTAGGAGAATGAGTACTCAGAAGTTTCAAATTTTGCTTGATTTGACAGCTCAGCTACACACTTCTGATCATGAAATTATGGATTATTATACAGCATTGCTAGTGACTAAAAATGCTGTTACATGCAATACAATGTTATTTTTTTGAGGCTGTCATGGTANGCCTTCTGCCATAAGCAGAAAGGAGCTCCTTGTGTCCATCTAGTGAGCAAGCGGAGTATTGACTGCAAACGGTACACTGACCACAAAGCCTTCTCTTCAAGTTTAATTGAGTTCAATTAATGTATATATTTACTAGTTATTTCTAGATCCTATCTTATAACCTGTATATAGTTTCCATAATGATGCAAGAACCTGTTATTATAATTATTTTGGTGATCGGGGTGATGCGAGTTCTGAATATTTAATATTAATAAACTATATTCATATTTTAAAAATATCATCTTGCAGTAATTAATTAGCCCCGTCCACTACAGAGGCAACATGGTATTAACACTTCACTGGGTTTTCTGTGCTAAATCTTCAGTTCCAAGCAGAGAGAGGACATTTAAATGTAGATACTATCTACTAGGATTTGGAGGATGAGGTGGGTCATCTTATGCATATGCTAGTGAGGTGGTTTTTTTACTGTTTTTAAGTACTTGGCTGAGTAGATAACAGTTGGGGCCTTTCTGATTTTCTCTCAGGGGGGAAGAGGAAGAAGGTGGTGGTTGATCCCTTCTGGGCTTTGTCCGGGGGGGATTTCTGTGTTATTTCTAAGTTGTAAATAATTGTGCATACATGTGAATATATTTGGTACATATACATTGTGTTATATGCTTTTAGATTGTAGCTTGCTGTAAATATACAGCTTCATTTGCTTCCAAGCCTTCCGAGCTAGTCTGATTTTATTTGGGGGTGATTTTAAACCCACCACAGGAGACTTTTGTAATAGGGAAAATCATATAACTTTCTAATAAGTCACTTATCAGAAAACTGCAAGACCATAGTGATGTAAGAGGTGCAAAATAAATCTTGTGAATTTTTCTCCTTAGCCTTTTCAGAGTTATTTTTCTGAAGCTGAGAGAGATGGGGCTCTTCAGCCTGGAGAAGAGAAGGCTTCCAGGAGACCTTAGAGTAGCCTTCCAGTATCTGAAGGGGGCCTACAGGAAGGTTGGGGAGGGACTATTTACAGGGTCTTGCAATGACAGGACAAGGGGCAATGGGTTTAAACTGGCAGAGGGAAGATTTAGACTGGATGTTAGGAGGAAGTTCTTTCCAGTGAGAGTGGTGAGGCACTGGCACAGGTTGCCCAGGGAGGTTGTGGCTGCTCCCTCCCTGGAGGGGTTGAAGGCCAGGGTGGATGAGGGCTTGAGTGCCCTGTACTAGTGGGAGGTGTCCCTGCCTATGGCAGGGGGTTGGAACTAGATGATCCTTGAGGTCCCTTTCAACCTTACCATTTTATGATTATAAGTTATTTGCTGTGTAGACTGTGTAGTACATTTACTGAAGAGGTTAGTACTTACCACTGAGGATGAGTACATTTGCAAACCTAGAAATAATTCTGGAGATCTTGAAGTCTAACACTGAGTTATGAGATTAAACAGGTTACAAAGACAGACCAACTGGCCTACAATTCCCTCAGTTCCATTTTCGCTCTTTTGAATGCAGGTGCATCATTCACTTTTTCTCAGTCATTTGGTCTTGCACTGGGTCAACAGCCTTTCAAAAATAATAAGAGGTCCTGCAATAATTTCCAACAGCTGTTAGTACCTAGTCCCATGGACATGGACAGGCCAAGGTTATCCAAGAGATCCCACACTGAACGTTCTTCCACTACATCTCTTTCCTCTACTACTTATCCCTTGTCTCTAGGCACAGAGTTCTGAGCTTGTTGATTAACACTTGAGGCGAGGAGTGGAGTGAATACATCATCCTTACTTGCATCCATGGACACTAAAGCACACACCTCTTTCAATAGCAGGCCCACTGTTTTTGGTTTATGCTTCTGCTGTTCACTTAGTGGTACAATCTCTTGCCCTTGATAGCTCTTGTAATTTTCAAGCTTTGGCTTTCCTAACACAATTCCTTCACACCTGTACAATGTTTCTATGTTGTTCCTTACATAAACTGCCCATGTTGCAACCTTTCATTTGTATCCTTTTTTTGTACAGAAGCTTAGTAATGAGTAACAATGGAGTGTCATGATGAAATATCTGCTTGGACGAAGAGTGGTCCTCAAAAACCTGCCAACTCTCCTGGTGCAACCTCACCTTTCAGTGATGGATCCCATTTGCCAGTTCCCTGGCACCTCAAGTGCAAGGTCCATACTCTGCTACCATTTACTTTGTCAAGCAGATGCCATGTTTTCACTACACCTTCCTTCCTTGAGGAGGGACCAATGGTCATAGAAGCTAAAGCATTGTGTGCAGTACTTACACTGCTCAGTAGAAATAGTCTCAGACAAATTGGAATGAAAATGGTTTCTTGGCTTTTTGAAGACACCTGACAATCAGTAAACTGTACACTCAGATATAAACACAATACTAGACATAAAAACTAGTAATAATGAAAAGTTCCAAGCACTTCAGTTCAAAGCACTTCAGTTTAATTTCAAAACTTTCTAGTCCCTTCTTCCCACCATGGTTATATGCAATCCCTACACTGGCTCTGCAGGCTTCCCTGGGTGCACACCCCTGTTCTGTGAGACGTGGCTACTTCAGCTTTGTGCACCCCTGCTGCTCCCAACAACTTACTGATGTGTTCTGCAGCAAGGAGGTGTCCCTGTGCTCTGAGGTGGGGTTTCTGTATGCTGCCTCCACCCTGCCAGCCTGGGTGCAGGCTGATCCCTGCTTCCCCATGGGGAGGCTGTGCTGTCTGTTGGGTTGAGGTGCCCTGTGGACATGGCTGGCAGGGACGGACCACCTCTGATGGCTTCGCTTCCTCTCTGCTATCATCTTCTTGTCACAAATGTTTGTGTTTATTGCTGAGGTCACTCCTCTGTTTTAAAAACCTTGTAATTCCCCAGTTAACATTTGATACAGCTAATGATGATCTTCCTATTCAATATCATAAGTTTTGGGCAGGTGGAATTCTGTGGTTTTGGTTCACCTTCTTAGAGTTAACCAGCTGCTGCTGTTGTTACTGATTGCAGAATGGCTGAGGTAGGAAGGTGCCTAGGAGAGCCCTCTCCTTAAAGCTGGATCAGCTTAAGCAGGTTTCTTGGCACCATATACAGTCAGGTTTTGAGCATTTTCAAGGATGGGGAGTCTGTGACCTTTCAGGGCAACTTGTTTTAGCATTAGACCATCCTCATGGTGATTTTTTTTTTTTTTTTTTTTCTTCCCCCCCCCCCCACCGAAGTGGCTGCTCTGCCAAGAGTGGTGAATGGTAGATCATTAATAAACAGGTTACAGGAAAAATAATAAATGAAGTCAGTTTTAAATAATCGTAAACTACACTAACTTAAGTTTTGACACATTGCATTACTTGATCTCTTTTAGGTAAAATATGAGGAAATTTGTATTTTCAAGAAAACTGGACCTTGTAGTTAAAATAAAAAGCCCTCTAAAAGTTTATTAATTAACTGATTTGGTCCTGTAAAATGTGAATGCTTTTATGTTGTTAGTAAACAAAAGGGTGCATGTTATAGCTGAGGAACACAGGAGCATCAGGAAAACATTACATACTTCTTTCTTCTTTTTAGTTTGCACTAGGAGTAGAACTCAGTCAAATGTAATGACCTTATTTTGATAAATGTGTTCTCAAATGAAGGTGAAGAAGAAGAAGAATGAGTTTTGATTGGACAGATAGAGCCTAAAACAAATCAGGAGGAGATACAGTTTAGATTTCCCAGGAAGGGATTTGAGGCAAAAGGATGATACTGCTGTGTGTATTTAATGCCACTAAGTTCAGTCAGTGCTGGAAGCTAGACAGCTACAGTACTTTGCCCTTTTTAATATCAGTGAATTAATCTTCAATACAATAACAGCTAAAATAAAGACTATGGTAGTCCTGAAATTCTACACTGATAGAGGGGGGAGCAAAGAAACTTCTTTATGAGGGTAAGACTTTCCTGTAACAGGAGAATTGGAATTTTAAGAAAAAACAAGTACTGTATAGAACTGTAAAACTGCTTGGTTTGCCAGTGTGAGACCAATAGACAAACACTGATAGATCAGGTTATATGACTGATTCTTTTTGTGCTCTCTCTGCTCATTTGTTTGAAGGTTAGTAAAGAGGAGCCATGTGAATAAAAAAAAAAAAAAAGAGACTCTTAATAAACATAAACTTAATTTTCAGAAAAAAAACTTGGAGAACATATATATAGGAATAAAGAATATGGTAAATCTAAAATTGGTATGGCATTGAAACAATATGTTACTGTTCCTCTCCTTCATAGTGTTCATTACATGACTAGATAGCTGCCTTTTTTCAACAGTAGTAACCTGGGGTTTTGTTACAAGCAAAGATCATATTCAGTAACCAAAAAGGGGAAAAAAAAAGTCTGTCGTAATGCAGTACTTTTGATTATTGTTATCAGTATAAACATTTTTTTTCTGTTATTTGTCAGGTATATTGCTGCTGACATACTACAGACTATACCTTGGCTTGGCTTGGCTCGCACTGTGATGTACTTTGTATGATAAACTATTTGAGAATAAAAAAAAAGTGGAGAAAGAGAACTGTGGACAGACCTTTCTGATAAGAGGAATAAATATTGGTGCAGGCCTATCTACCATTCCTTTTGTTAGTTTGTAAGTAGGTAGTGTATTAGTCCAGTTTGCTGCTTGCTGTTTTAACAGCATGTTATTTTAATATTCTCATTAACTGTAGCTGATATTTAAATTTATTAGTATTCAGTATGACAGCAACTGTATTCCATTATGAGCAAGAGGATGTAAAAGGATTAATAGAAGCTTGCAGTGGTTTATTGCCTTAAACAGTGTCAACTAAGTCATGTTTTTCATTAAGAATTGTTGCACCTGAAGTGATAGGTATTTTAGATATACATGCAGTGTTACTCCCTTTGGAAGAGGTAGTAGTAATGTAACTTTAATTCTTAAATGTCTTGGTTTGAGTCATGCAGCACTAATCTGTTCTTTTGACCCATTCCCTTAAGTAACCTTTTGTCTTTTTCCAGAATCAAAGTTTGCTGAAATGATCACCACTGTCCTGATAAAAAGAAGTTAACTTTTAAGCAAGTTACCCTAAGAGCCCCATCTCTAGGTTGCAGAAAAAGAGAGTAACTCAAAGTTCAGCTTTCCCTGTTTTAAATGCTAGATGTGTCCAGCCTTATGTTAAGCATAAACATTTGAAGTAGTTGTTTGGGGTCTTATGACTTCATCCATTTCCTCTGCTGCCCCTTCCCCATTTTTTTTTCCCTGAGTTTTAGCTACATTGCAGCAATTGCCCTCTGCTGAGTGGCCTGTACCCAGCTCATCTGCTTTATATCACTCTTACATGTTATAGTAATTTCTTACATCTGCTTTGTTGTATCCTGGTCTGCAGTTCGGACTGTTGCAGGACGTGCCGTTGTTTTGAGAGGAAAAGTGGGATAAGAGGAGAGGAGTCTTCGGTATTTTAGGGATGGGGTCATGGTGTCTAGAACTAGGGTTGCAGGAATGCTGTAGGAAGGTAGGAATCATAGAATCATAGAATGGTAAGGTTGGAAGGAGACCTCAAGGATCATCTAGTTCCACCCCCCTGCCATAGGCAGGGACACCTCCCACTAGCACAGGTTACTCAAGGCCTCTTCCAACCTGGCCTTGAACCCCTCCAGGGAGGGAGCAGCCACAACCTCCCTGGGCACCCTGTTCCAAATGGCTGACAGTGCAGGGGCCTCGGTTTGGAGAGCTAGTATGAGCTAGGGGATTGGAGTCAGTGTGGTCAAAGCATTGAAATCTGGCTTGGGGAAGTGTGAGGTATGCAGTGGAGGTAGAAGAAAGGGATATGCTGTATATAGATGCATGGATTCAGAGGTTGTAAAGCACTGGTGAACTGCATTTTAAAGACAGTAAAGATGCTCATTAATGTTGCTTGGAGGCAATCAACTTTGTTAAAGTCTGGCTCTTACACTGAGCACATGTTGAGCATGCATGAACGGCTTTTACTTACAGAAGTGAGGCGACAAATTAGCCTTGGTGATCCCTTGGTAAATTTCTCAACTTGGCAGCTTCCTAAAACTGCAAATTATATCCAGTGGTGGATCCAAGCAGCAAAAACACAAGGCGAGTGGAAGGACCCGACAAAGTAAAAAATATCTCAAGACACAGCTTCCACGAGACAGAGATTTGTGGAAGTGGCACTGCTGTGGCAGCACAGGGCGATGTGATATTAAGAATGGGTAATTAATTATGATTATTAATATTTGTATGAATGTTAATTTTTAATTATTAATATTAAAACATTCGGGAACATTCCCTAAGATTCTTTGGATTTTCAGTTGACAGGAAATAGTTGCACAAAGGATATTTAGTAACACAGAATTAAACAGTTTAAACAATCAGAACTTGGAAAATAGGAACACGAAAACAGGAAGAAT